>WMED01013077.1:0-14565 GCA_019650415.1 Pipa parva
GATAAAAATCGATATTGGTAAATATTGATGTGTTAATATCGCTACAATTAACATTAATGTCAAGGGGGCCTTTTAATATCAATAACAATATCGCCAATTATAATGCCAGGGACTTAGAAACATTTTACAAACCCATCTCCATAGAGAATAATGGATTTTTGCCACCTTCAACCTGCCGAAATGTTGCATCAGTAAAAAAAAAAAGTTGTACAGGGCTTAGTAAATTGCGATAGTGGTGAAAATGGCCAAAAATGTGTGAATACTGGTTTTCAACTTTAGTAGATATTGCCCAAAATTAATCTTTTAGAAATATCTCCCTTAGGGGGTTATTCACTAAGGTGCGCATTCAACTGTCGAATTCGCAAACAGCAGATTCCAATAGCAAATCCGCTACAATTTCCCCATTGTAAAGTCGCGACAATTTTCCCATAATAAAGTCGCGACTGTGACAATTTTCCCATAATAAAGTCGCGACTGCATCAATATTCTCATTATATAAATCATATAAAGACGAGACTGTGACAGTAGCAGCCTATTGTGACTGTCTTTATCTGGCGAATTCGCACCTATACGCAACAATTTGGACTTTAGTGAATAACCCCCTCAGTCTCATATGTGGATGTGTATATGCAAAGATAACCTGTACTGAAATACTTTTTTTATGACCTAGTCCGATGTATTTCTATAAAAAGGCAGTTTCATCAGACAAAGTAAATAGTTTGGACAATTGATGCCATATCTAGTTATAGATACTCACGAGTAAAAAAATCCATTTTTTGTCCATTGCTTTATAGAAAGTGCTAAAAAGGAAGAATAGAAAATCTGCAAAGTATTCTCTTTGCATCAGGCTTAACGCACCGCTAGTAGTGGAAGCGTTAACCAACTATTTATGTTTTATAGAATCAATACAGATCAATGGCAGGTTATAATGAGTCATTTGCAAACAAATATATATGTTAAAGGAGATAATTGATCATTTTATTTTTCATAAATTTTCATTTACATTTTTTTATTGCCTTTCATAGAATTTTGTGATTAGTTTATTTTGTATACTGGCACAATCAGTTTTGTACAAAATCTGAATTTTGATGCAAGATGCTACTATTATTAATAATAAATAGTAGATTTTACCATATGGGCATCTATGGTTGTTCTGTGCAATAGCTACTAAATCAGTTTCAGTTGAGTCTTATTAAAGCAAAACATACTACAGGGAGCAGATAACTACCCTTTGCTTTGCATCTTACTTGAGCTACACAAGGATCATACAAGGAGCAAAAAAAAAATGATCTTGTCTCTCTATCTACACATGATATAGCAAGTATATGGGAGCAGTGGTGTTTATGCAGAATATTTCAGGTTGGGGGGCATCAGCCAATCACATTTGTATATGAGATGTTCTATGCAATGTAAAGCTTTGGTGCCTATAGGAATTTACCATAAATAACATTTAAATAAAACAACATGGCAGCGGAAGGATTTAAACAAATTTGTAAAACTGTCAATATAGTCTTGGCATTGAGTAAACAGAAGCCTTAAATGCAACCCTTCATGTAGCAATGTCATAGCTTGGATAGAAAAGGGGAAATAATGTAGATGTACAAAATCTTCTCTACGCATTAAAAAATTCATCAGATTTTTAGATAAAAGTAAAAAAAGGGAGAGCAGACATCCACTGAAACTGGAGGGTTAGAAATTTAGTGGAAATATATATATATATAATAGCATTTGAAAAAAATGGGTGATGGATGCCTAAAAATGATTTACTGGAAGGCGTAGGAGATGCATCGCCAATAGAGAAATTGGGAAATAGAAATTGCTATCTTAACCATGACGTAAGAAAATACATCAGATCAGTGAGCTTATCCTTCTTAAGCAGTTGGGGAATGGGCAGTACAGCTTGGCTGGTAACCAAGGAATCCTGAAATAGACATTGCTATCTTAAGCATGACGTAACAAGAGACATCAAAGAGCTGATCTTGTTTAAGCAGTAAGAGAATGGGCAGCTCAGCTTGGCTGGTAACCAAGGTAACATAGGTCACAGTAGGGGGAAGAAGGGCTGAAAAATTACAAAGTAATATAAAGCATTACAATCCTAAACCTTCTTAGTCGGTTCAAGAATGGACAGCCCAGATTAGCTGGTAACCATAGAAACAAGAACCCTGTAGGGGAACAGATCTTTTCATAGATGCATGAATATCATAAGCATAATGTTAGGCAAAGGATTCATAGTCTGTTCTTTTGCAGGCAGTGGAAATGGTCAGTCCTGTTAGTCTGGTAAGCAAGGATACATAGGACCCAATAAAGGAAACAGAGGAGATCACAGACAAGATCTCGTTTTAACATGTGACACATTAATATCTTGATCTTTCTGGGAAGTTTGAAAGATGGGTCAGTAATTGCAGGAACTGAATTCAGCAGTGACCTAAGCCTACAAATAGATATTGGACCTTTCAGAGCAGAGCTTATGGCGTCTCTTTAAGTTAAGGTATGGACAGCCCATACTAGCATTCGATGTCATCCTGTCCCCATTCCACAATTTTAATAACGCCCTTTAATTTCTTACAAAAATGTAAACAGCATTGCATCATTTTCACTTACTTAAATGTGCAGCTGTTGGTCAGACTAGAGCTAAACTCTTAATTTAAAGCAGGGATGGTGTTTTTTTCCAGAAAGAGAAAATACCATAGCATCAGATCAGTAGCATGAGAAAACACAATTCGACACAAGCACTCATTGACTTTTTATAGACAAAGTTATATTTCTTTACACAAAAGTTCAATTTTTTTGAAGTACAAATAAAAAATGATTTTTGTTTTGATGACGCAGACCTTTTAAGCAATCAAGAAATTGGCAGATCAGATATGCCTGTAACTGTGTAAACATACTTCTTTGTAGGGAATAAAACACTGCCATTAGATGCTTATTTCTCTTTCTTCATTTTCAGCCAGGTGGAAAAGGTGCCATTTTTAGGTAGTTCAGATCACTGCATCTTGTATGGACCTGTAGCCATAGCAACATTGATTCCAGCTAAAGAAGAAAGCCTGGGGTAGTCACAGGACTTTGTTGAGCATGAAGGAAGAAGGAGCTAAAATATTCTGATTTTTGTCAAGCAGTTTCTTTGAATAAGCAGCTAAGAATTAATCATTAAAAATAGCTCCTGGGAGCTTGGGAGGATCTGGGAAAAATTGGGGATTTACTGCAGCATAAATTAGGGTATACAAGAAGGCAGTCCAGAGGAGCCATTAGATTCTTAATGTCACAGAATATGTTTCTGTTTGCCTCCTTTCCTGTTCTTTCCAGTATGAACATCTGCCATGCCCAGCTGTTTATGATATTTTACTAATATCTGTTTTTGGTCATGTTCCTTTTACTGTTTCCCTGTGTTTCTTTACTGCTTCTCTACTTGTTTTACTTTTCCTCTTACTTTCCAAACCCTTACTTCATTTCTTTTGTCTTACTTTCCCCTTTAATGCACCTTTTGTTTTTTGTTCCATTGATTTTTAGGGCCTTATTGACTAAAGGCTGAATAGTCCCGTAAAGCTCTTAATTTTCATCTATTCGCCACATCTCCACATCAGACTGGTGAATTGGGGGCTGATAGCAGGGCTCTGCATTCTACTTCTATCTGACTGACTGTGCTACACATCACATCCAACAGCAATTGCCGCTGTCCACTTGTTCGACCAGTCTATTTGCTGCTTAGTCAATAATGAGACTCAAATTATAGTGAAGTGAATTCATTAAGTGAATTCACCCTTTAGTCAGTCAGCCACTTAGTGTTTCTTTTCTTTAAATTAATTAATTCAGTTGTTAACCACATTACCTCATGAATTCTTGCCTGAACAAAGCAACACGAATTCGCATTTGGATGAGTATGCCCCATAAAGTTTTCTACATAGTTGTCTGTTTATTTAAAATACAAAAAATGTGTGTTTTCCATTTTAGGGGAATTTTAAACAAAATATGCAGAGAAGTCTATAGGGATATTTATGAAGCTTTTTGCTGATTTTTACAGGATCAAAAACAACTTTTTGATGGATAAAAAGCATTAAAAGGTGATTTTATTTATGGCAAAAACAGCATTTTTAAACTGGCATAATAAAGTAAACACTATTTCTCCAGCATTAGTTTATCAAAAAACCTTTTCGACTAATACATTTCCTCTTCCCTTCAAATTTCTTCTATGCATATAATTCACAAGATCCTCCAAATGTAAAAATAATTTGCCAAATATTTAGTGACAAATTCCCAAAAATGAAAAATTCACACGCTATAGAATAAGGTACCGGTAATCATTTGGAGATGTCTTCTATTATAAAACAAAAGTTGACAGCCAGAACTGAAACTTTATCACAAATGAGACATGTATGGCATCCATGTTAAAATTGCTATATAAATTTGTGCCACCGTATTTCCTACATTATTTTTCCAATTGATTACTCATAAAAATTAGGCATTGAACTCCGTAGTGTGGCACCAGGCTTTTAAAACATGTTGACTTAGAATACCATGATTATAAAAAAAAAAAAAAAGATATTTAGCTGCTGCCCCTCCCTACATATCTTCCCTTGTTCGCTTGTATGTGCCTAGCTGTCAACTCCACTCTTCACAAGGGGAACCTTCTTCAGGAACCCCACACCAAGACTGCCCGCTCTCGCCTTAAACCCTTCTCTCTTGCTGCCCCTTATCTTTAGAATTCTAAACCCTTCTACCTCCACCAAGAGCAATCCATCAATATCTTCAAATCTAAATAAAAATCTAACCTCTTGGAGCACTAGCACTGGTTTTCATGTCTATGTTAATATTTATGCAATTATATATTCAAAGATCTATATTATATATATTTTCTTATTTAATGAACTGTCACTTTATCCTATTGCTCTTGTTACCTTCCTTATGTTTATGTAATCTTCCTCCTGCTGAGATTGTAAGCTCTATGGGGCAGGGACCTCTATCCTCTTGTTTCAATCATGACCTGGCACTTAGAGTGATGTATTTTCTTGATTATATACTTGTAATTTACTTCACTTTTTCATTGTTACACACTTTACCCTTCTCTCTATTATTACTGGATTGTACAGCACTGCTTAACCTTGTGGCACTTTATAAATAAAAATATACATACATACAAATATGTTATATTATTACAGTACAATTAAACAAGTAAATCAATTTCTAGATTCATTAATACTTTTATTTCCTATGAGTTTGTGAGACGTTTAACAGGTAGGAGGGTTAAATAAGGAAAGCCTAGAGAAAGTAAGTACCAATAGTTTAAGTTTGCCTTAATGATCTTGTAGTTGTAAGAAGTCATGAATTGAAATGTTTTATGAAAATATCACTGTTTTAGATCAGCTGATGGTGTGGTTCTCTTACAGTTAAGGGGTGAAGTTATTCTGCTCGTTAGTGTAACTAATTATGATCATATCCTTAGCAACAGAACTAATTTCAATGATGACTATAAACATGAGAGATTTTTGGGAAAGCAGCTGCAAATGCCATCATTGTCCCTGTAGTGTATACATGATCAGGATGCAAAGTATATGGACCATTGGACATTATAAGACTATCTCACAGGGTGCAAGAATCAATTACTTTAGTCAATATTCCCAAATTTAGCAGAGTTTGTTTTCACGTAGAGAAAGAATAGATTTGTCAGCATTTTCTTGCTGTATCTTTATCTTACCAAAGATTGTCAAGGTTCCAGGCTAAGGAAGTAGATATAGAAACTACTGACTTTTGAAGCAATGGGTTTTTTAAAGTACTTTTTTCTGCAACTACAATGAGATCAGGCAGTTTGGTGCTCCATGACCTAGAGCAATGATTGCTTGGGGAGCTGATGGTGGTACAAATTGCCTTTGCAGATACAGGGTCTGCCTCTGGAGTAATTCCCTGCATTAACTGGAAAGGATGTAGTGTCAGCAAGGAAAACTCTTTGTTAAGTTCCTTATTTTGCTGATATCAAAAAATCTTCTTTCTTTGAACTCTACTTACCAAGAGATGCTGGTGCTATGTCATAACCCCAGTGGGCTTACTCCCCACCAGGTGCCCTATTCCTTTTTACAGTTCCATTTTGTTTCCAGGACAGTAGCTATCTCTGTTCACTACTTTTTATTCTCCCTCTAGGTCACTTGACCCATTACTCTTTCTACCATTCCTGAATGGGGCATTCAAAGTCACTTAGAAAAGCATCTGTATAGGCTTTAACCTTACCATTGCTATATTTAGCATTGTAACCACTAGGTTACATACAGTACCATTACATGACAATACTTATCCTCATGCTTACCTTATCTTTTTCCATACTGACAGCCATCAAAGGTTCACCTTGAGCCTTTTTCTATTTTGTACCTGCCAAACTTTTGTGTTGAGGTTTCTGCCCATCTGGTTCTGATCTATTATGGCATTCCATCAGATGTCTAGGAATGGTACAGGAGTTGATGATATGGAAAAATGTGTAACAGGCAGAAATGGTGGTAACTGTACTAGTTTGCTTTGCAGATAGAGGCCATACAGCTACTCCACAAAACAATAAAAATCTTCTCAGAATCCTTAAGTTGATAAAATTGGTCTGCTAATCACATGGTACAATTTTGCAAAAGGCAATTTAAACTAGTGCTGCTGCAACATACTAACAATTAATTCTAAGGTGGACAACCCCTTTAAAGGGTAGCTAAGGTCATTGGCTGGTTGGCATGCTTAGTTAACAATTTAAAGTGCTTGCCCTGGAGCAGGCTGAGCTCTTTGATTCAATACTAAAAGAAATAGCACAGTGATTCCAGTGCAAAGATTTAGGACCACCCCCTCCCCACTGAATGTGACATGTCTACGGCATTGTTTGTCAGTGAGATGAGCAGATTACTGCTTGTTCAGAGGGTGGAGGAAGCAATCCTAAACCTCCATTTCTCTGAGTTGACATCTACCAGGTATGCCAGTTTGCATGGGGGTAAGAGACATCCAGGTTATAATGTATTACCGCGCTTTAGTCATTTATTGCAGGTTCTTCACAAAGTTCAAGCACAACTTTTTAGCTAAAATAACAAATATCAAAAAATAAATGTTGACTTTACAACCCCTATAAAAAGTTTTATATATATAAATCTGTCGTAAAGTCAACATTTATTTTTATTTTTTGATATTTGATTATTTAAACTAAAATGACATTTTTAAAATACGTATTAATAATGTATTGTTTTTACTTTTTGATTTCCTGCTATTTCCTCCTGAATAATTGTTATATGTCTATTATCATCTCTTAGAAAATATCTTTACCGAGAGTTGAGTTTATGTAACATTTACCAACTGTATGCAACCTGATGTAAAATAATTAAACTGATTTACTAATTCACTTCCCAATTTTTCTTGCAGTATTTGGGATGCATAGAAGTTTTGCGATCCATGAGGTCTTTAGACTTCACCACAAGGACTCAAATAACAAGGTATGATCAGATATTGCTCTCTGGTTTCAGTTATCAAGTTATCAATGCACTGAATTTATGTTCTCTATGAGAAATTATGTTTCAGTTGAATAATATTTGGTTTCAATGAAAAAACCGGTGTCATATACAGACAAATGCTTGTAGGAACAGATAAATTCCTGGTGTCAGCTGATGTCCCAACAGACTAAAACAGCTGAGGAATAATACACAAGTCATTACATTAAAGTATTTGTATCTTTCATCTCTCAGGCAGTTCTTCAAGAGGGATGTTTATAAAAGTCTAAAAGATTTTTTGTACTTTTAGCAATGGTAAAATAGTAGTAATATGTCGATATTGCTGTTTTTGTCTGTATATAAAGCATTCATTTTTTTCAAACCAAAGTGTTTACATGCTTAAGGCTAGCATGAACCTATTATTCTCTATGGAGTTGGTCCTATGACTTAGCAACAGTCAGATTAACTTTCTTGTCAAAGATGAATGTCGATATCGATCTGAAATGGAAGGGAAGGGCATTGAAAACACTGCAAAGTGTGCCGATTTCAACTGATCAATATTTATCTTTTCAGTCCTATATAAATTAGCGGAATCGAAAAAGTCCAGTGAATTAAAAACTAAGACCAAAAAAAAACATCGATTAACAGCAAAACAAATTGAAAAGTTCAAATTTTATCTTTAGAAATATCCCCCAAGAGCCATTGTCATAAGAATCATAAACAGCTAGAGGTACTTATAGGTGGGAATTGAAAGAGGCATTGATTTCTTAAGCTAATAAAGGATAAATACTGTTAAAATGCAAAATGAAGTCACCTATTTTTATTCTGCTGCAAAGCAAAAACTGGGTGGTGCTTCTGCGCAAACAATACTTTGGAACATATGTGGGGTGTGCCTAGGTACACAGGTAATGACATCACTGTGTCGTGTGTCACATGCACAACCACAATGTCATCAATGATGTCACCAAATCATGGGTCATGTGGTGATGCACATGCCCTCACTGCACAGGCACTCTTATATAAATGGGTCTGTGACCGCCTATGCTTTGGAACATTGGAATTTATGGCTTGTAGACCATCTGGCAAATGGTACATTATGGGGACTATTGACTAAAGTGAGAATTCAACTGTTGAAGTGAATTCTCATCACTTTGGGTGGCTACACCCTGATTCTTGTTAACTAAACAAAAGATTACTAAATCTGTGACCATGACAGAATTCCCATAGTAAAGTTGTGACTGTGTCGGTCTATTGTGTAGTGTGCAAACAATGTTAGCTGGCGAATTCACCACATCACAGAGTTTGCTGAATACCCCAATATATGTGGAAGTGGCAAATTCACACCTTTGAGACAATTCTGACTTTAGTCAATAACCCCCTGTGTGCTTTGCTACTGGTGGTAAAACCAGTGATAAAAAAAACCCCATAAAAAAACTAAGGGAATGGGCCTCTTTAATGGCAGACCATGACAAGATACCCGTGACTTTAACAGATGCAATTTACTGCAACAAAAACACTTAGGGGGTAATTCACCAAAGAGCAAACTTACCCTCCGATCATTCGCTTCAGTACGCATAACCTGTTATGCGCTCGCTGACATCAGCAAACGCTTTAAAAGGATTCCAGTCTTGAGAGGCATCTCGAGTAGAGCCTCGTGAGCTTCGCCGAGACTGGAATCCCTTTAAAGCGTTCGCTGATGTCTGCGTGCAGGACATCAGCGAGCGCATAACAGGCTATGTGTACTGAAGCTAACAATCGGAGGGTAAGTTCACTCTTTGGTGAATTACCCCCTTAGACCTACTTTCACATCTTAGGGGGGTAATTCACCAAACAGTGACCTTACCCTCCAGATCCTTCGCATCAGTACGCATACCTGGTTATGCGCTCGCTGATGTCCTGCATGCCGACATCAGCGAACGCTTTAAAGGGATTCCAGTCTCGACTCCTGACGCCTTGCAAGCTTTGCCAAGACTGGAATTCCTTTAAAGCGTTCGCTGATGTCCGCATGCAGGACAAAAGCGAGCGCATACCCGGGTACGCGTACTGATGCAAAGGATCTGGAGGGTAAGTTCGCTGTTTGGTGAATTACACCCTTAATCTACATCTGCTAAAATTACAATATGATTTTCCATAGTAAGCCATATTTTGTATAGATTACTATAGAAAAGTTGTGTATTTATGTTATCCTTAGTATTAAACTACTTATACTAAACTACATAAGTGCTTTGATTATTATCTCTGATCTTAACACCAGTCGCAATTTCTGTATATTTCCGAGGATATGAAAGTTATATTTTAGGATTTATTAATCTTTTTTTTTTTTTATTCTTAAGATTTCTGAAAATCAGATATTTGGTAATAGAGAATAAATGTTTTAGAAATACAGGTATACTGTATTTATATCAATGTTCTTTTAAATAATAGGATGCAAAATTTGATGAGATCCTGGCTAGATTGGGGTTTTTAACATTTCTTTTTTATTTAGAATGTTTGGCTTTCTCAAAAAAAAAAAAAAAAAAAAATATATATATATAAATATGTATTTAGATAAAACAAAGAAACTATATTGTATGTTAACCTGGAAATATCTTAAATATTCCAATATCCTTTGATAATGTAAAGCAGAACTGAAATTACCTGTGTATTATTTTGGAGACTTTCGTTAGAGATTACTTTAATAAGTAAAACAGCTCATTAAGGGGGGAACTCACGATTGTGCGAAGTGATCTCCGAAGCCTTCGACTCACTTCGCACAGACTGATATGCGCTCGCTGATGTCCTGCATGCGGACATCAACGAGCGCATTAAAGGGATTCCAGTCCTGGCGAGGCAACTCTTTTGGTCTCTCCGAGACTGGAATCCCTTTAATGCGCTCGCTGATGTCTGCATGCAGGACATCAGTGAGAGCATATCAGTCTGTGCAGCGAGCCAAAGGCTTCGGAACTCACTTTGCACAATCGTGAATTCCCCCCTAAATATTTGGATCTATTTAATGTTGTAATCACTGCCAAAATACAGTTTGTTCTTCATCAGATGATGTGCTCAAGTTCAGTGTTTACTTTACTGAATGGGCTGGTTCTTTATTCTCACTTGTAGTTGAGGATTATGGTGCTTAATAAACCTGGTACTAACCACATACCCAGTTGGACCCCTATATATTCTTACTGTAACTACAAATCATCTGTGCAATAAATCTCCACTGAATAAATCTTGACTGGAATCCATTTACATACTGGCAGTAGTAACCTAACTCTATCCTATAAATTCAGGCTATCAAAGGTTAAGCAAAAATAGTATAACATTTATTTATTAGCAATGTTTTCTTAATGAATACATGCATGGCTTAGGGTTATTTTATTACTGTTTTATGTAATATTTGCATGGTTTCCATAACTGAAAGTTACTGGAGTTTGGGACATGAAATTTCTGTAAATCATTTAATAATGCCCCCTTTTTTTACCTATAGCAGAGGTCTGCAACCCGTGGCCCTTCAGCCTCCTTGTGGTGACTCTGTTGAGAATCATGGCTGTTAGTGAAGGGGTTAATTTCGCTGCATGCGTTGGCCAATCACGCTGCAGCCTAGCGCTTAAGAGAATGCTCCCTCCTCCCTGCTCCCTTCACAAAGTAGTGTGATTGCTAGACAAGTAGCGATTGTATCAGGGCAGGGGAAGATTTGATTATAAGGAGGGAAAATCAGGTAGAGTAGGCAGCGAGTATAAGCTTTGTTATGTTTTGCGGCTCTAGACTATTTTTATTTAGTGAAAGAGGGGGCAAAATGGTTCTTAATATAGTAAAGGTTGCTAATCCCTGACTTGTAGCCTGTAAATAAGGGCTTTCACACTCTTTTATCCATGTTGATCTTAAAAAAAAAAAAAAAAAAACATCAGCAAGAATACATATAACACCTTCCATCTGACCCTTTCTACCATTAAACTATCATTAAACTTACAATAACTGGGACACCAGCTACAGGCACTTATTATTCAGTAATTTTTTAAAAACATTTGAGGGATATGTGCTTACGAAATCTAGGAAAACTGTGTGCATGCTGATTGTACTGTTACATTTAATAGCCCACTACCAACTCTGGTAGCTATCAATTAAGTCAGTGTTAGTAAATGATGTAGAATATTCAGAACATGTAAAAATATATTAACAAAGTAAACAATCATTTAAAGCCATGCAGCATTGCAGATATGACTGTACTAGTGTTAGTCATCTTGGCTCCATCTGATGATATTTTAAGCAGATGGCAGTTATGTTTAGGAGTTCTCTGTAAAATCTTTTTTCCTTATCTTCAGATTATGCAATATAAAGCAACACATCTATTTTAATCAGCATGACAGGGGAGTTTCAAAATTGTTAACTTATTTATTGGAAAAAGTAAAGGTAAAGTAACGACAGGGAACATCTTTGGAGATCCCCTATTCACTTACCTAAAATACCGCCAACTGCTGATTTCACATATGCTAGAAAGTGTTTTGCAACTAGAGAATAGGTCCACAGGTGTTTTATTAATGATAAACCGCCTACTGACAGAAGAGGGTGTGGTTGCTGGCGGTACATAAAGTAAGTAAATAGGGGGCTTTCTGAGTCGATTCAGTCATGTTACTTTGCATTTTATTGCCTACAAGAAAACACATTTGGCAAAATATATAGCAGGGTCCACCATTATTTAATCAGTGGGATGCATTTTATTTGATCTCAATACTTGAAGTCAGCTCTGGCTATGGTTTAACTCCTTGCCTACATTCACATAACATAAAATATTTTTGGTGCAACACTACTGCATGTAACACATAGACCTTCCATACATTTATATCTTCACACAAAACTCCTCTGCCAAAAACTCACAAAAAACTTTTCTCAACTCTTTCTACTGCCTGTTCAGGCATCTACTATTACCCCTTTATTCCACTACAATACTCTTATTTCTCTTCTGTTTCAGTTATCTTATGTATTCCCTTCAACCACTCTACTCTATAGTCCAGATAGTGCTTGGATAAGCACACTATATCCCAATGGAATACAGAATGTTGGCTTTCTCAAGTTGTACAATGTTTAAAGTCACATCTTCTCTTTTATACTTTTCTTTCTCAGAATGCTCCCAAATTGTCAAATACTCATACTTATATCACATATCTGTCTGGTAGTCCTTCCAGTTTCTGCTGTCTCTCATAGATTGTCTTCAAGAAAAGACATTATTCCTTGCTCTCCATTACCCTAGTAGATATCCCTCTCCTTCAAAGTCGATGCACTCCAAAATCTACTTTAGAATTTTATGTTGAGATGAACATACCAAATAATATACAACGGAGATCTCACTACCCCTGTTTCCTTCTCAGCCTCATTTATATCTTCCCCTTAATGAAATGGCAACTAGATATATATCTAGTTGTCACTGCTACAAAGGCAAAAAAAACTGTTAACATTTTTTATTTAAAATAGTCCACCTTGTGAAAAGTCTATTGACAGTTTTGCTTTCATGATGTAGAAACAAAACACTGCCTAGCAATTATTAATCCATTTTAAATATGTTCACCACATTGACTACTAGTAAATTTATTTGCATCATGATCATGTGGCCATTATTTCATGTACGTAACCAAGAAAAGCTGTTTTCCAAGACAGAACATGAGAAAACTTGACTGTATGACCTTTGCTACACATTGAGGCATTCATCAACAGGGGAAATCTTTCTAGTGTCTAATAACTCATAGCTACCAATCAGCTCTTGGCATTCACTGGTATAAGGAAAGTAAAATTCTGAAAGACAAATTCTGATTGGTTGCAATAGGTCACAAGACCTCTGCAAACGATTGCCCCTGTTGAGCTTTATTAGGATTGTCTGCACTAAACAGGGCATGGGATGTGTTTCTTACCTAGAAAGACATGATATTTTGGCAATAATAGTGTCTGTCATGTGTCATTCCTCTATAAACACTGTGTTGTTTTCTGTTTTATTACAGAGAAGCCTTCAGCAGAATTTGTGAAGCTGTACCTGGTACCAAAGGAGCTTCCAAAAAAAGAAAGGTGCTATTTGGCTATTTACTGTTTTCTGAGCTTATAAGAACTTGTATGATGTCATAAAACCACTGATTATGAAACTATAAATAAAGGGGGTTATGCTGATACTTGGCAAATTTTGGGGGTTACCTATCAAAGTGTGAATTTGTCAGGCAGAGTATAGTGACTAAACAGTGTATTCCCTTGGTGAGGAAGAAAAGAGTCTTGGACGCTACTTAACATGTAATTTGTCATAGTCAGTTGATGAGAAGCAGGATGGGTAGTAATCCATAATGATGCAAATTCACCTATGGGAATCATGGACCAATGTGACTTTAACTGCTACTTAATTTTAATTATAAGGATTGATTATAAGGAACAGAATTGTCAGCAGTTTCACGTTTTGGTCGCCACTATTGTCACCGTATTAACATTCTAAAAAGTTACTTTTACATACATTTCTATGCAATACTATATATAGGTCATGTTGTCACTTGGTTACTATATTTTCTTTGACTTTTGAGTGTACAATCTCTTTACGCCAAACAAGAGCCCTGCCATCAACCCCCTACTTTGTCACTTTTATGTGGCTAAGTCAAACTGGTGAAATTGACACAGTAGGTCTTAGCAAATTTGCCACTTTGCCTCTCTGATGTTTGGTGAATATGTTAATTGCATGTGCATGCGGAGAGGTGTGTAAGTACACAACTGTAGTAAACTGTTGAATTGGCCAAGAATTCACCATATTGCAGAGTTTGATGAATCTCCAAAGTAGGAGAAGAGGCAAATGGGCACAAACTGGCACCTCTACATGACTGTTCAGACTTTTCCAAGTTGTTTCATTCTTAGGATAAAGTGTTTTGTCTCCCCATTTCACTCTGATTGTGGGCTGTGTCCACCACTACAGTGAGCATATCTACAGTGTCCTCACAACAAAGAAGCTTGATAGGGAGATTATGAAGAATGGATGGATTGAAAGAATTGATTAATTAATTTATTCATTATTAATTGGATAAAATGGTATATTATATTATATTAGGGCAATAGTGGTTATTTCATTCTTCCCTTTAGAAATAGCAGGTAGTGTAATTCACATGCCCAACTCTGGGAATTATTAAGAGTT
>WMED01013078.1:0-14564 GCA_019650415.1 Pipa parva
CGGGTCGCGACCCGGCATTTGGGAAACACTGCTGTAACTTGTTCAGAAATACTAGTTCCCATGGTGCATGTCACCCACAACAGGGTATTAGTGCAGAAGAACCAGTTGTTATTTTGTTTCATTTTAACATACATGTTGCACTAATACCATATTTTAAAAAATGTGTAGGTTATTGCCTACATTTCCTATGATGCACTGTAAGATATTTATTAACATAATAGAATCAGACATGTACAGAAGCCTTAGTTGAGTCCTCCTTTTATCACTATATCACATAAAAATGTTTGCAGGCCTTTAAAACTGTTTCAGAACATGCATGACTACAAATCCCATGATCCCCTGTGATATATTTACTCAATTACAGTGGCAATATTAGGGATGCAGAGGCAGGTAAGAGAAGTGGCTTGGAGAAGATGAAACATTAACATGTTTGCGAATAATGTGTTTAAACAGGAAAGGGGAGTGATGGTTGCTATAATTTATAAACATACAGTCATGATGTTAGAACTAACTAGCTGATTATAAGGTTATAATTTACAGAAAGTTCCAGGCATACCTCTATGTACTGTGTATTAGTTTATATATATATATATATATAAACTATCTCCACTATTTACACTTAAACCACTGTAACATAAGAAGCATTGTAATCTGGGTTTGAAGAAGATACCAATATATATCAAACGCCTACTGATTATGGAGCAAAAAGCAGGCAAACATTTCAGGTCTTGCAAATATGCCGTAAAATACAAATAAAATTATTTCCAGATGTTTCTGGGTTAAACCCAAGCCAAATTCATAAATAGTTTCCATATATCCATATATTTTTTGATTTGACAATTTTGTATCTAACCTTGTCTTTAAGCAATCAACTGAATTTTCCCAGATAATCTCTATGGGAGGAACATTCCATACCAAGTACAAGTACTCCTAGATCTACCAGCAGTTTTCCTAACCTTGTCCCAATATTAGTGTAAGTCGCATACCAAAGCTTTTTCCAATCAGTGACTCTTGTTTCTATCTAACTAAAGCAAAAAAAGAAAATCAGAAGTACAGTAAGAAAAATAAAAATCATAATGATTAAAATCAATAAACACTATTTTTTTCATCAACCATATAACTTTAAGTAATATATCAATTATAGCCTGGGGGGTTGTTTCTTTGCATGAACAGAACTTCTTTAAATGTTGACAGATGTGGGGAAAGGTTCCACCCTGGACATGGAATACTCTAAAGGTTTGTGTGCGTATCTAACTGGTTTGGTTATGTGGGAACGAATTTAGCATTTATTCCAGGTCACTTTGCCTTTAAAACTACATCAGTTATCGTAAAGAGCTAATAATACCTGATTAATTTGACATGACGTTTATTCCTTAGGACAAAAAATGTGTAAAACACACAGTAATGCACAAAACACCTATTGAGAGTGAAAAATACAGCACTTTAAACATATATATATATATATATATATATAAATTATATTAAAAAATTATACTTATTAATGTTAACAGTATGAGACCATGCAAAAAAGTGCAACAATAAATGTCTGTATTAACTCTTCTCAGCAGCTCCTGAAATTGATTGGGCAATCCAGCACTCCGCCACAATAGATAGATAGAACTATATGGAAAATTCACAGAAAAACCATTGCCCAGCTCAGGAGCGCATAAAATGAAAAGGAAAAAATACCCCTAGTGTAATATTGTAAGGGATAAGTCCTTATTAAAGCACCCTACACATGTGACACATCAAAAACAAAATGATTGTGAGCCTCATTGTCTAAAGTTTTCACCTGCAGAATTCACTTTACTACAGTTGAGTCTCATTGCCAAAATAGTTGTAAATTCACTTCTCACTACTGACTAAATGGAGAATACACTTGTCAAATAGGTGGACAGCGGTGAATGCTGTCAGATGCGTAGTGTGGCGTAGTCAATCAGATAGAAGTAGAATGAGAAGTCACATGGTGTGAGGCAAATTCCACAAGTGAAGGGAGTGACATCAGTCTCATCATATCCCACTAACTGTATCCTGTGAATATTCTATCTATTTCTATGTCTCCTTGTCCCTAGGTCATGTTTTCATTAAGGTTCACCAGTCTGAATAGGCGAAGTCAAACAGCTGAATTCGGAGCAGTACACCTAGTCACATTTGCTCCTTCACACCACTCCTCTGCTTAGTCAGTAGTAGAAGTACATGTGCACATACATGCAAAATGATGCGAAAAGCTCCTTAAGTTCACATAGTCACCTAAATTGGTTGTGTATTCGCCACTTTTCAGAGTTTGCTAAATATGCAAACATGAGGAAGTGGATAATAGATGTAAATACAACTCTACACAACTATTCAGACTTTGGTCAATGAGGCACAAAATGGTGATTGGGTCAGTCTTGATAGCACCTTCACAAATATTCCGATTCTCTAAGAAAGAGTGCTTGAAGTATGAAAAAGTGCAACCCACACCTCATGTGCTTGTGCCTACCGAATAAAGGAATTTACAAGCCTTTAATCACTCAGGTCTTCAGGATAAATGTACTCCACCCAAAAAAAAACATTTAGCAGAAAAAAAAAAACAGAAAAGCAAATATGGTGTAATATTGCTTTAATGGAAGAAGCGATTAAAAATATGAGAGATACTCACAATTAATTCTCCTGTAAATTCAATCATAAAATAATAGGCCTGTGAGTTGGTGGCCTGCAGTATTATTTCATGATTATTAGAATCATATAATTATTCTTTTATATTCTGAAGACCTGAGTGATTCAAGGCTTGTAAATTCTCGTACACAAACACATGAGTTGTGGGTTGCACTTTTTCATACTTTTAAGCACTCCTTCTTGGAAAATTTGAATATTTGTGAAGGCGCAAATTGACCGAATCACCATTTTATGTTTTTGTTTATGATGTGTGAAATGTGTTAGGTGTTTTAATAAGGACTTACAATATTACACAGGGTAGCTTTTCCTTTTTTTTCTTTTTATGCACTCCTGAGCCTGGCAAAGGTTTTTCTGCAATCTTTCCATGTGGTTATTCCTTTGTAGTGCAATTAAAATATCACCTTTGAGGTTGAATTCCTGATTTTTTATTATATGAATATATTCTGTATATGATTTAAAGTTCCATAGGAAACAGACTATGTGAAGGTTTGTTTACTTAATGGTTGCATCCACAAAGTAGTAAAACAAACACAAAATAATACACATTAGGAATTCATCTTAAAAGATAACATTTTTACCATTATTGTGTAGGTATGACTGCCATGCAAATCCAAAAGGGACTTTTTTCTGGTCTGGCGGTACTGGTTCTTTAAGTTCACTGTCCGGAATTTTTTAAGGAAATCATTGGGTAGGCTGTACCAAGCAATGTGCAACACTCTTTCTGTATGCTTACTTCTTTCTGCTGCACAAAAATGGTTTAAGCTGTATTAGTCCAGTTGAATAGTAAGAAAGATGATTACTGTAGTATTATATGATACTTTATATGGACTAACAGTTCATTGTACCAGACAAGCTTTCGAGAGATATTCTCCATTCATCAGGTCAAAGCAGTAAACCTGAGGAAGAGGGAACATCTCTCATAAGCTTGTCTTATACAATGAACTGTTAGTCCAAATAAAGTATCATATAATACTACAGTACTCGTCTTTCTTACTATTCTTTCTGCAGGTAATCCTAGAAACCTCAGTAATGTTGACGTGTTTTTTATAACCAGAATGAAGTTGGAACCATTGCATTGAGGGTTCTATTTAATCTGACTAAATTTCCAACTCTATTTGCAGTTTCTGTTAGAGTCGAATGGTCTATTACTAGATATGTTCTTCTTTTTAATAGCAAACAAACATTTTTTTTTAGAAATGGTTGAGAATCCCCAAATTGCTATTTTTTTTACTGGGACACCGATGAAGAAAATGTTTGCATAGTCAAAATGTTTACAGAGGATGTAAAGGGGAACTCCAATCCATTACCCTTAAAGTTATAGGGGGTAATTCAGGAAAGAGCGAAGTTACCTTGTGATGCTTCTCATCAGTTCGCCAAGACGGGTACGCGCTCCCTGATCTCCTGCAAGCGGAGATCAGCGAACACTTTAAAGGTACTTTGGCTCGGCAAGGTGACTCGAGTGGTCTTGAGGTGAGTACCTTTACAGCGTTCGCTGATCTCTGAGTGCAGCAGACCAGGGAGCGCGTACCCGTCTCGGCAAACTGATGAGAAGCATCGCAAGGTAACTTCGCTCTTTCCTGAATTACCCCCTAAGAGTCATTGGATATAGAAAACTGTGGTAGCAACTGTCAGACAAAACAATGACAATGCTGGGCCTGCACCATGCTGCTTTGTTATAGATAGCACTAGACATTAGCAAAACATCAGTAGAATTTAGTGTCCTCTTCTAGGGTTTTTCACAGATTATACTGTATGATGCAATCCAATAGAAGTAAGTTTAAGTGGGCAGAGAATGTTAATGGAATACCTATGGACCTGCCAGAATGATCAATCTTTGATCAAGAGATGAATTATATCATTGGAAGCCTCAGAAAGTTTTCTCAATAGATGGTGCTTTGTTTTTCTCACTGCTTCTAGCATTAACAGAGTATACAGTATAAATGAAATCTCATAGTTTAGTCTTTATCTGTAGTAGGCTGAACACATACTTCTTAAAAAGAGAAAAAATGTAAACCTTCACATGAAAGGGCTCTCTGCTGTATGAATTGTTAGTGTTTACTTACAAGAAATGTAATGTTTCAGCAAGAGAACATTTTTATTTAGCTAAGGAAAGAGTCAGTTCATTTTAATTAGGCTTAATTAAGGTTTGTGCATAAAATGTAAGTGCCGCATCTGTTAAATTCAAGTACATTGCTTGGAAAGGTTTAAGACATAGCTGTGAAATGCAGAGCGGGGTTATTGCTGTCGTAAATTCCTAACAAGCTGTTTTGTTGGAAAGCTCCCTTTGAAAGATTCCAGGGACTGTCTTTAATGTTTACTTGTAATTATATTGTTCATGCAGTAAAGCATTAATACTACAGAGGCTGAAACTATCTCACATGAGGAAAACAAAAGTGATTTTTTTTCAGGCTTGTTTCTAAACCTTATGTCTGACATGTGGAGGTCTTTGCATTTGTTACACACGTGTAGATCAGTATTCCAGGCAATTGTGCGATTATCCTTGAATGAATTTAAAGGTCTGTTAATCCTTTATATATTCAGCCAAGTTAAATTCAGTATTTCAATAAAGTGTATGCATAAGGTCATCAGAAGACCACATGGCACTACCCAAAAGAATATTTTCATCACTCAATTATCAGTTGCCCCAATGATCAGATTTACACATTTTGGCCAAATTTTGATCATTTGTGTGTAGCCAGATTTCATGATGTTCTAGTCTTCCCGCCATTGACTTGAATGGCCAGGTTTTCCCATGCTTACCTTCCTTTATTCATATTCTTGTAGCATATACCAATCAAGAACACGTATACATAGGTATTAGGGAAACCTTGAAATATAGCAGATGGGATGTGTTTACAGTACAATTTGTGTGAATGTGTATAGCATCTGTTTCTTCAGTGATTTATGGCATCTAATTGGACCGATGAGTAAATACTATGTTGTATAATAAATGCTATATTAGATCATATATTCACATTTAATGCTAAAAATAAGTTTGATATGCCCTGGACCCAGGTTTTGCTCTGATAATATGTATTTTTCAGCATTTTATGATTACGTTGCTTTTGTAATAAGAATGGTAATTAATTTTAGCATTTTATTAGGTATAACATTTTTACATGGAAATTACATCAATTAAAAGGTTCACTAGACTTTTAAACAGTCCCAGTAAAAAGTACCACTAAAGGCTTGTTATGTGCATCCATAATATTTATAGTAATAACTCATGAACATTATATGAATACTTTCTAATAAATGACATGCCAACTTACCCTGGTGACATGATATAGTAGGTAAGCATAAAGTCATTCATCATTTAGCCCACTTTATTTACATGTGATTATGAAAGGACAAAAATGCGCTATCTAGAAAAACAAAATATGTGAACATGTTCTGATGAAAAATGTGACAAGTACTCAAAATGAAATCATTTCTTTGTCCATCGCAGGCTTCTGTTCTCTAATACCTGCCATGTTTTCCTGATATGTGTTTTAGTAAAGAAAATAACTGGCAATGGGATTGTATGAGCCAGCTGACATTAGTGCAGCACATAATTACTAGTGCAAATGTTATCTGTTACATCAGAATCAATTTCATTTGGTTAACAACAATTTGGTTTTCGATTTGCACATTGTAATGACAGTTTTACCTGGCTTGAAAAAACCTTCACAAATGTCTAGCCTAGATGTTGCACATACTGTATATTGCCAGTTACAGGAGAAATTTGCAGAAATTAGGGTAGTCAGGAAAGTATAGTGCAGTGTGACCTCTGCCATTTGCAAATATTGTTGTTGAAAGATAGTTTATTGAAATCCCACAAATGTACTATTTAGATTGCATTTGTCCTGCTACTTTGGTGCCTCATTGCCTACTATCTTTACAGCCCCAAACAGTCTATGGTTTATCCTTGTACATACTGAAGCAAGCTAATATACTTTACATTACATATTTCTTATGCAAACTTACGGATTTCTAGGGGAGTTGCCCTCTTTGCTTTCTTTCACCCCAAATCTAATCTTTGTTGGTTTTCCAATTAACTGTAAACTAGTCATGGGAATTAATCATACTAATTGACACGGACTAGTAAACACGAAGAGACACATTTACTAAAGTTGAACAAGTTTTTCAACTAGTAAATGCAGGAGAAACAATTCTCCACCCTCAGGCTGGTATAAACCCATTACTCCATCGGTTTTCAACCTGTGGGTCGCGACCCCAGCGGGGGTCGCACGACCATCCAACTGGGGTCGAGAACTGCTGCGGCACCTGGAAGCGCCCGCAGGACCCTTCTTATAAGGGTTCCTGCGGGGTGACGTCAGCAAAAATGTCACTACGTGACACGAGTACATGATGACATTTCGCTCGAACGTCACCACGTAACGTGCGTACGTGATGAAGTTCCCGGCCGAACGTCATCATGCGATACGCGGTGATGCCAGTACCGGGGGTCGCGGCTAAGAAAAGGTTGAGAACCGCTGCATTATTCCCTATGGAGTTGGTCCTGTCATTTAACCATAATAAGTCCATAATATTTTCCCCATCAAAAAGAGACATTAATATCGATATGTAATGGGTGGTACCCCCATAAAAAAGCATTGCAAAGTGAGCCCCACTGTTAATAGATCAATATTTATTAATAACAATTTATTTCCATGGGGAAACATTTTTATCCATCCTTTGTAAATCTGGGAAATAAAAAAGTACAGGGAAACAAAAATTGACAGCAAAATGTGGTAAAATCAATCAATTAGGGGTGTGCGATATTGCTGAAAAATGATAACTCGATATTTTCTGTAATTTCGTAGATAACGATAATAAACAATATTTTGCATTATTTAAAAATGTGTTAAGTCTTATATTTTACCAGCTGATTTGATGGTATAGCAGATGTTCCAGTGTGTATAACCAAAAACAAACAAAGCAGCGCTAATGTTCTTAAATCTTCTTAAACCAAAAACACGTGTCTGCAAAGAAAGCGCAAACAAGAAGCACCCAACAGCGCTCCACCAGCGCAACCAGACACCAAAGCACAGGAAACCAAACGTTCCAAAGAAGCACACGACCAAAGCAAAGTGTCCCGATGTCCCAAGGTGACAGGAACCGCAGACAATGACAAACACAACTGTGTAACCACCACAGTGAAAAACCAGACTAGAGCACCCGCCAAATGCTACCAGAACAACACATGGCGCAAACCCCAAGCACAAATGCAGGCCACAATCTGGTGCAGAACGCCACCCCAGGCATGCCCCAACTTCAAACACACACCACAGATCTATTCACAATGCAGAGAGAGACCTCCACAGCGCAACCAAACCTCAATATACATTCCAATCAAATAAAACATTGCACTCACAAACACCAGAAGGCAAACGAGCCCCGCACAACCACACACAGGCCAGCACAGCAGTAGTCCAAGAGTGTATAAAACTGCACTGACCTGCGCATGATGCACAAGGCCCTTCCACCCTCCAATGCCTGTGAGCACAATATTCCATCCAATCGGAACACATATCAAAACTTGGCTACACCATGGAAGTCTCCCTCTCCTTCCCTGCACCACGAACGGATCCGCGATACACATCCGAAGTCGGGGCGCCCCTGAAGCGACGCACCACACCAGACCACGACCCACACTTACACCCAAGGCCCACACCCCATGTTGTTCTGGCGAGCATCCAGCAAACACTCCAGTCCTGTTCCCCACCGCGGCGGCCACACAGCCGAGTCCACCATCATCCGCAACCCCTGTCACCCCTGGACACCATGACACCCCACTCCAATCGCATGCCTCTCTGGAACGCTCATCCCCCATGCTCCGACATCCAGCCGCACCGACAAAGCACCACTAGGTGCCTCCTGTTTGCGCCCCTCCACAGACAGATGTTCCGATGTTTTGTCCGTGCCTGAGCCTCCTGCCGTCTGCTGCCTTCCGGAAGTCTCTGCAGCAGCCTATAGACATTCGGAGCCTCTCGATATTGCCAGGTAGCATATCGATAATGCCCCGATTGCGATATTATCTTATACGATATATATCGCACACCCCTACAATCAATATGATCAAATTGGTCTTAGTAAATATTCCCCGAGCCGTATTTTTATTTTTCACACTAGTGTATGATGCGCTGCGCATCATACGCCAGTGTGAACCTAGCCTCAAGATCCTTACTGATGAATACAAATTTGCTTTTGAAGAAGAATGTTGCTCTTTTTATCTTGCAGAAAATAGGTGCCAACTACTGCATACACTGTGATTTCATTAAGGAAACATCAAGCTTTATATATGTATTTAATATTATAAAATGCTTTCAAATAGCAGAACCATCTGTTGTTTCTCAGCATCAGCATTCCTGGTTAAGTGCACGTATATAGATTTTGCATTCCCTGTATTAGGAAAATTGCAGAGTTAAAACTATTCAGGAATCTGTATTTTGTCTGGTGTTCCACATACATTTTAATATTCCTGTTTGAAAAGAAAACATTCTTAAATGAACTCAGCCCCACTGAATGCTGTTTGTCTCTTTTAGGAATTGCAACACATTTTGGCATGCACTGATTTTAAACTGCTGTAGTTACATGTAAGGGAGGTGCATTTTTTTCCAGTGAGGTGTCCCCGATTATAAATCCTCAGGCATTTTCTAATGGGGAGTGAGATGCATGGAAACCACATTTTTAACTAGTCAAATCCTGCTAACATATTCTATTGAAATGAATATATTTACATATATTGTCTCTCATGAAATGGTGGCTCCCGACATCAGTACGGTTTTAGTTTAGTAATGGATAGCATTTTTCTTTATATATTTACATTCAGACACTTATAAATATTCATTTGAATTTGCAGTTTGTTGGAGTTTAGCTGCAGAGCAGGGGAGAAGTGTGCATTAGGTCAGTGGCAAATGAAGGGATAAATGTTGCTATTTCCAAAGGGAGCCACTCATAGCAACGGTGAACCTATAGAACAAGGTGCACCAGTTGCGACTGAAGCTTGTTCCCAGTTTAGACAAGGCACTGTGGTTGGTAGTAGGAGTCCTGGCACTTTCAGTTTTAAGCTATGCCAGTCATTGCTTGCCAACTATGAGAAATGACCAGTAGCAGTGATGCTGAAAATTATCTAGGAACTCAGCAGTGAAGATTAACATGAAGCTATTATATTAATAACATGAGGCTTTTATATTAATATGCAGGTATGGCAACCTACCTGGGTCTCTACACCTCCCATGTTGTAGACTTAAATTCACTAACCCCTTCCTATTTTGCTAACATATACCATAATGTACTTCAGTGCCATGGAAACCTATGATATATAAAACATAGAGGGTTATTCGCTAAAGTCCGAATTGTTGCGTATAGGTGCGAATTCAGCAGATAAAGACAGTCTCAATAGGCTGCTACTGTCGCAGTTGCGTCTTTATAATGAGATGAGAAAATTGTTACGACTTTATTATGGGAAAATTTTCACAATCTTAACTTTAAAAAATTGTCGCGACTTTACAATGGAGAAATTGTTGCAGATTTGCTATTGGAATCCGCTGTTTGAGAATTCGACAGTCAGATTCGCACCTTTGTGAATAACCCCCATAATGTTTCTGTTGAAAAGTTCCTTTAGTGCCCCTGTAGTACATGATGTAGCCCTAGCGAGCTCCAGAACCCTCTAAAGTGCACCTGTCACCCCAAAACTCTAATACGAATTTAGTTTTTACTAATGAAATAAACATTGTTGTAAATATATATGTGTTTAAAAAAATCCATACCTTATCAATAACGTCTTAGCCTAGTTGCAAGTGTGAGCATTGCAAACCCCAGTACTTAAGCCCCAAATAATACAAAATTTCATTCCTGCTAGGATTTAGAAGAACTACAAGCCACAGGTTTGAAGCAATTTACAAGGGCTTTGGCTCAGGACTACAACTGCTAACAGGGGTGGTTCTGGCCCTATGGGCGCCCTGACCGAACCGCCACTCCACACCCCCCGGCGCGCACCTGCCCAGCGTATCCCAACTCACTTCCTCCAGCGTTCCAGCAATGCTCCTCCTCTTAGTGCCGCTCCACAATGAGGTAAGTGGAATGCGACCTCATTGTGGAGCGGCGCTCAGAGGAGGAGCAGCACTGGAACGCTGGAGGAGGTAAGTTTGCGGTGGGCGACAGCGACCCTCAAGTAGATTGTGCCCTGGGCAGTCTCCCACATTGCCCAACGCTAGAATCGGCCCTGACTGCTAAGCACCTGCAATTAGGATCCACATAGAAACTCTTAACAAAATGCAAATTAGCTTGTCAGGAGGCTAAACTTTAAAAAATGAAACATAACTCCGACAGGTTCTGCCTCCATATTTTTTGTACGAATGTTAATGTACATATATTCTTCTATAAAAGTAATTGCATTCAAAATTGCCACACATAAATACGGGGACTTCTTTGGGATAGGAACAATAAAGAAGTAGAAATGATTGCAGACATTGTATGTACAAATATTGAATAGCACGATGACTGTACAAAGAAAATGAGGTTGTTTATGCACTGTTGTGGCTTACATATTTAGAATTACTGAGTGACTGTGTTTGTGTAACGGTTAGAGGATAAATATTTTCTCTAAACTGTGGCACATGGGTCCATTAGTTCCACTGGAATTTACAAGGCAGGATTTGCGTAATTTACTGGGGAACTGGGATCTTTTGCTCAGGGGCATAGGTGAAGACCTTGTTTCCAAAAGGTTAAAGGCTGATGGCGGAAAATGTATTCTAATGTCATCTGCTTGAATGAGCCTCCCACTGTTAGTACTAAAGGAACCATGAATCATATGAATACATTAATGCACTTTCTTGAGAAACCTAAGCCACATAAATAAGCAAGTAAGTACTTGGAATGTTTATATAATATTAAAAAAAACCTCATCCAGTTTGTTGTGATGTTTGGCAATTAAACCATATATATCTAAGTTATGTATAAAATGGTGCCTTATTATTCTTAGTTGGATATTGGCTCAGTGATTTATATAGAAAAGAAAAGCAACTTTGTTTGATAATTTAAAGATTGATCTTTTAACCGAGACACACTTCGCAGTGTTTCCAGTTATTTTCACCTTACATTTCAGATTGATACAATATCCTTTTTTCGACTGTGACTAAAATGACAGGACCAGCTACATAGGGAATAAAGGTTTATGCCAACCTGAGGCAGGAAAACGCAAATGGGGAAATCAATTAAAAAAAAAAAAAACAGCTGAAAAACTTTTTAGGGGGTTATTGACTGAAGTCTGAACAACTAACAATGGTCGCACATTACTCAATAGACAGCTACTGTTGTGACTTCATTATGCAAATATTGTTGTGGTCGCATCTTTACTATGGGAATTATTATTGTTGTGGTCACAGATTTGCTATGGGAATCCGCTGTTTAGTCAGTAAGGAGTAGAGAATCAGGGTGTAGCCACCCAAACTGATGAGCGTTCACTTCAACGGTCAAATTCTCAGTTTAGTCAATAACCCCCTTAGACATTTAAAAATAGCCCCATGTATGTATGTCTAATTTTATTTATAAAGTACCACAAATTTACACAGCACTGTACAATTTAGCAAAACAAATATGATACAGACATGGGAAAAGTGCATTACACTAAAGCACAGGTCAATAATTACAAATATTAAACATAAATAATTAATTAAGAATTAAATAAAATATATGCATAAAAGTCAGTGATAACTATCAGTGCTGGTGCTCCAAAAGGTAGCAGTTTGGTTTTAAAAGTGCGGAGGGAATGTCCTTGGCGTAGAGTCATTGGCTCCTCTTATACAGATTGGATGTGTCACTTATCTGGAATTAAAGAAATACTATACAAACAGAAATAAAAACTTTATAATATAAAATATAACAAGGTGTCTGTTTAGATATAAAGGATAGGGGTGGTAGAAGTACGCTAAACAAAGGAAGAATCTTTTCCTGAAAGCTTTTGTTACAAGAGCGCATGTGTTAATTTACTGATGTTTCTGTTAGTCACCCACACTTTTAAAGGAACACTGGATTTATTTAATCCTTTAGGCAGTCTGTATTTTGCCTAGACACTTGGACACTTCACAGCACAATCCTAGTGATGTGTGGGCACATTCACGTAGGCGAAATTTATTAAAGTTGAAAAGGCCATTTTCAACTTTTCACACAAAAAAAAAATCAATAAAAAAAATCAAAAATTATCAAAAAATCAGAATCAATTTTTTGATATCACGATATTGAAACATCCAATATCACAATATCAGAAAATATTGCTTGATATCGGTAACATTTATTCAATATCGTGATATAAATATTTTCGATTTTATTAAATTTCACCCTTAAGGGTTATTCACTAAGGTGTGAATTCGACTTGAATTCGCAAACAGCGGATTCCCATAGCAAATCTGCTACAATTTCCCCATTGTAAAGTTGCAACAATTTTTTATAGTTAAGATTGTGACAATTTTCCCATAATAAAGTCGCAACTGTGACAATATTCTCATTATAAAGACGTGACTGCGACAGTAGCAGCCTATTACGACTGTCTTTATCTGGCAAATTCACACCTATGTGCAAAAATTTGGACTTTAGTGAATAACCCTCTTAGACTCTGAATTTCAAGTGACTTTGTAGTCTAAGCCACTTGGCAGCCATTTTAGCTCATGGGACCTATTTGATAGGTTGGGAATTTTTGACTTTTCTTTTTGTAAGATGATGGATTCCTGTGATTAGGTGGGCATGTAATGCGGTAAAATGTAAGAATGATATTCATTAATCTAGTTGGACTACTTTATATCTGCAAGTTTAAAAGCTCTTAGATGTCATATGTCCATCTGTATCTTTCCATCTTTTGAATTAACTTTTTATTTGTATTGAAAGGAATGTAGAGTCATTGAAGATGCATTCAAAAGAATGAGGGGGTTATTCATCAAAGTAGAGTACAGTAGCGTATATGTTTGTATTCATGTCCATTCGCGACTTCTCCTAATCTGCATATTCAACAATCTCTGCGATGTGAGGAATTCACAACCAGTTCTGACGCTTACTCCAGGTGCAGATTTACGGAGCTCTTCTCAATTTGCGTGCACGTGCACAGGTAATTCGGCTATTCAACATGCGACGGAGTCTGTCGAAGGAGTGGATTCTGCAGGTCGTACTGCTCCGAATTCACCTGTTTGCCTTCACCACAAAAGAATGGCAAATTGAGGGGTTTCATGGCAGAGATCCAGTGTTGCATAAGGCAACTATTCATTCAAAACTAACAATGGCGACTGCGACTAAATTAGTCTACTATTACTCATGAACTAGGCACAAGGTGACGTAGAAAAATAAGTATTTTTCACTTATATATAGTTAGTGGGATATGATGAGACTAACGTCACTGCTGTTCATTGGAGGAATTCCCCTCATTCTGCATAACTTCTCATCCTACTATAATGCGACTGACTACATCGCACTACGCATGCGACGGCATCTGATGCTGTTCACTGCTTCATGAATAAGGAGAAGTGAATTTGCGACTTCCTAGTCGTATTGACTGGAACAGACGCGGAGATACAATGCAAGGCGAATTCAGACTTTGATGAGTAACCCCCTGAGTCTTAATTGTAGTATAGTCATAGCATTGACTAATTTTACAGGGATCAAAAATTTCCAATTGGTTACAAATTAACAGAAGGTCAATATGATGATGCCCATTTACCCACCGGATGACAAACTGTTTTTTCTCACACAAGATTTCCACAACCTATGGAATCCAGTATGTTACTGTATATAACAATATTTCATTGGTCAGGCTAAGTTTTGGCTACTGGATGTAAACAAAACACAACTAGTATATAACTGCTTCAAATGCTGTGGGAAATGTACAAACCCCAAAATCAGAAAAGTTGGCACGTTGTGTAAATCGTAAATAAAAA
>WMED01013079.1:0-14564 GCA_019650415.1 Pipa parva
TGGGATATGGTAAGGATGACATCACTGCACTTCACTGGTGGAATTCACATCACTCCACATTACTTCCAATCCTACTTCTCTCCAACTGAGTATGCCACACAACACATCTGACAGCGATTGCCAGTGTCCACTTGTTTGAAAAGACTACTTGCTACACTGACAGTGAAGCCCTGCACCGGCATTTGCTATGTGACATGGCAGAGCGTGTACGTCACCAAGGAAGGACACATTGATCACGTGCACGCTCTCCCATGTGACATAGGAAATGCAGGGCTTCACTGTCAGCGCGGCTGGAGAGAGCTGCGCGTCTCAGAGGGGATCTGCAGTCACTGGCAGAGACTGAAGATGAAATCTACAATAAGTTAGTGAGTAACACAAATAATTCAATGTATTTTTTTTTTTAGCCATACTGTTCCTTTAAAGACTGAACAGCTTGCAAAACTGTAACAATCTTAAAATGTTACCAAAAATGTATAATGTGAATGATTCGCTGTAAAGGATAATAGCAAAATAAAATAATGGAAATAATTGTATAATAAGAAAAAAATAAAATAAATATTGCATTAGAAAATGTTTGTTTTGTGATGAATAATTAAATATAATAAAGACATTTTTTTTTTGACTTTTCATCCCCTTTAAAAGCCATCAGAAGGAAGCAGATGACCAAGGACACTTTGACATTGCTCACCTGTAGTTTACTGAATGATTTCTTACAACTCTAAAGCTTCTCAGTCAATTCCCTGTCTTAATATTCCAAACTGAACTGCTGAGGTGAATGAGATCCGAGAGAAGAAAAAGCTTCTGCGAGAAAATCAGTATAAATCAATATAATCACATTTATGTTTTGCTTACTAGTAAAATTGCGCACATAAGCGGCATATTCCCTGTTCTAATGTTTCACCATCACATTTAAATGCATACTTTCCTAAACACATATCAATTGTGCAGCATATAGCCAATTGCAATACGGTATCAGCACATCGGCACGCAGACTGGAATAGTCACCTAGCACATGTGCAGCGTATATCCATTTCCCATGCTATAGTTCCACAAATAAATGTAAACACCTCATAAATGTGCAGCACATATCCATTTCCAGTGTCCTCCATAACTCTCTTATACACAATTATGTCAATGTAGAGTTCTTTCACCATAAAATGCTTCAGGATCATTTTACTAATATATTGAAGCACATATATGTGTGTGTGACTGAATAGGGAAAATTAGATTGTAAGCTCCATGGGGCAGGGACTGAAGTGAATGACAAACCTCTGTGTAATATAGTAGCGCTATATAAAAAATGAACAAATACAAAAAGAAAATATTTATAAGAGTTACCTTGTAAAGCGCATAACCATGCATTCATTTGACAGCAAGTAAATGGAAATACAGATTTGCGCTACACACTACCACTACCGTATTTTCTGTGTTAGCCTATGCAGTTTACTGGATAAGGATGCTAGCGTTGTCAGAAACACTACACTAAAAGACTCATGCTGTTTAAAGTCCAAAGGTAAACTTTAAATGAGCTATTTCAATTCCACATAATCACAACAGCCAGTGGCAAAAACAAAGAAGCAATTCACAAGACACAACCTGTCATCTCAACATGGAACGAGTGTGTCTTTAAGAATACGTTACAGGTGCAATATCCATGATCTTGCAAATGATTCTGGGTTTTCAGCCCTGAAGCTACAAACCTTTCCAGAGTAATTATTAACAGAATGGTGTTAACGGGGAACTAATGAAGTTAACTTTAAATACTTGAACACACATCTGGAAGTAATGGTACCTGCCACAAGCTGTTAACTCTTTTGCTGCCCTTACCAGTGAATGTCACCTTTCTCTTTTACGTGCTCAAATCATACAGAATATTCCAATAAGACAGTAGAACTGTGTACACACAATCCATCACTGTGGCCATTATTTCCTAGCACTGCAGTTGACTTGGCAGTTGTTACTTATACATCTTAATAGAAGCATTTAAGACAGCCATTTCAAGTTCCCATTAGATACAAACTCTATACACAACTGACTTTATTAAACTAAAAATAAACCCTTTTGATTAAAATTTTATATCTTCAAGTTTTAGAATCATCAGATATGGGTTTTGACTGACTATAGTGTGTAGAACCAGGTAACAGATATAGCAGTTTGGAGTATACCTATGACAGGCAGTCATGGCTACAAATCCAAAGGAGTGGCCACCAGGTTTAACCATATGTATCCAAAATAACCAAATCAGACACTTTGGGGGGGTTATTGACTAAGGTGCGAATTCGACTGTCGAATTCTCAAACAGCGGATTTCCATAGAAAATCCACGACAATTTCCCCATTGTAAAGTTGTGACAATTGTTTTAAAGTTAAGATTTCTACAATTTTCCCATAATAAAGTCGCGACTGTGACAATATTCTCAATTATAAAGATGTGACTGCGACAGTAGCAGCCTATTGCAACTTACATTATATGGCTTTGAAGCCAAAACTAAATACATTTATCGGGCATTAATAATACAAAGATATAAATCATTACAATATGTAAGCTGTATATTAATTGGTAAATATTAACGAAGAAAAACTCTTGACATTTAAGGGACACTATAATATGAACAACATACTTTTTATTTTGTAGGGTTTACTATGATCATTTACAGCAGACCTGGGCATTGTCCAGCCCTCTGTCTCTGACTGGCCCTCGTGAGCCTGCAAAAATAGGATGTGTGGCCAATTGCAATATATGCCGGCAAGTTACGTATATTACTCTGGCCATCTAACACCATTCCAGTTTCTCATGTGGCCCATGGAAAAATTAATTGCCCACCCCTGATTTATAGGAACAGTCCAGTCCACAAAAGTTATTTGCCCATCTAGTCTTCACATTTAAATGAATGATTTTTGCTAAATATATTAATTTACTTATTTTGAGCTGTTTTGAAGATAAATCATTCCTCACTTGCCAACCCTCTTTAATTAAGTGATACAGAATTTCATGTCTGTGATTGGAAGATTGACAATGCTGGGAAAAAATCAAAAACATGTAGGTGGGCTGCGTCTCTATGAGACTGTACTTCTAGAAGATTCTGATTTGTTTGAGTTGATGTTTTTTTTTAAATGATCAAGTCTTTCAGTCAATTCTCTGCCTCAAGGGTCAATAATTTCCTTGAATTGTTAAAAATAAAATAATATTTTTGTTGTGTATGTTACTAACATAGTTCAGTGGTCAACGGGTCATGTGATCGGGAGCGTACGTGCTCCTCCCCCTTTGCGACTCCAGAAACCTTTTACACTGGTGGAGGAGGGAGCGAAATGGCTCGCTCCTTTGAAAAGACTGCCAACCCCTGGCATAGTTGATATATACTGCGTACATTTATAAAACATCTTCAGTAAGTCATTACTAAAACACTCTGATTTCTGAGTTTATCATTAACTGTGCTAGTTAGAATGTTCATTGCATCTGTAGTTGATCAGAAATGATGCAAAGTCCAATCAAAAATAAGCAAATTGACATGGCATGGTGAAAGGGTATGGTGAAAAGGGTATGGGTATGGGTATTTCAGGCAAGGTGAAAGGGGCCAGACTAACTTGTGTAAAATTGAAATTTTCAAAGAGAGATTTCAGTACAAAAAAGGTTGGTGACTAAACTGTTCCCTTACCTAAATATGGTGAATACTGTGGTTAGGTCAACTTAAAAGCATTTTTTTAAGAAGTAGGGAGTTACCATAGCTAAATGCTAAAAGCATTCAGGTATAACTGCAGAAATAGAAGTAAACTCCCTACTGCTTTTCTACCCCAATGCCCGACTTTAATCTCGAGTCAGGGATGGGAGGGTCAAAGGTAAGACTGACATTATAGCTCCTTAAATCACGATCTAGCAGGGATCTGAATGGTGAAGCTATGATGTCAATATTCCATTTAGCCTTGCCCCCGACGTGAGATTGAAGTTAGGTGTCGGGCAGAGAAGAAGCAGGGAGTCTGTTTCTATTTCAGCAGCTCTATCTGAATGATTTTAGCACTCAGCTAAGACTACTCCTTGCTTCTTAAAAAAATGTTTTTAAGTGGACCTGAAAATCGAATTCGACAATCAAATTCTTACTTTGATAAATAACCCCCAAAATGTTTGTTTGACATATAGCTAAACAGAGAATGTAACTCAATAAACCATTTGTTTTAGGATTGGTGCATACCTCCCAAGTTTCCATGGGGAAACAGTTAGACAGAGCTGTACCCCCTGTTAAAGATGTTATGGCACACCGCCCTCTTTCTCCTAATTGGCTTTGCACCGATGACATCGATTCCCAAGGCCAACCAACAGCTACAGGGCTGGGAGGGGACTAGAATCAGACAGTGACTTGGGACCCTGGACAGGACCCGAAGAAATAATAAATTATATTTATATGGGTTTAAAATGTTAATAACTATGTTACTGTGTAATGCAAATTATCTTTTTAGGTCTACTTTATTTATTTTATCCCTGTTTTTTTCCGGGTGCTAATAAGACTTTAATATTATTTGTAATGCAAACAAAGTTGACAAAAAATGTATTAAACATTGGCTTAATATCTAATTCAATTAATATGTCTAATAGCAAATAGCAAAATGGATGCTTTGTATTGTCAGGGAACAATGCAATGAAGGGGCACATAACTTCTTAATGGTGAATTAGATCTCAGTGCTTTAAGTTTTATTAAGTTCTTATCAATCAAACCTATTGATTTACTAAGGAATTAAGGGGATTATTGGCTAAAGTGAGAATTCGACTGTTGAATTCTCAAACAGCGGATTCCCATAGTAAGTCTGTGACCCCAATAATTTTAAAGTCACTGCCACAACAATATTCTGCGACTGCGACAGTAGTAGTCTATTGTGACCATCTTTAGCTGGGGAATTCACACCTTTACGCAATAATTCAGACTTTAGTCAATAACCCCCTAAGTCAAAGTTTAGTTCAGCAAATACAATAAAAAATATTGAATCACTAGTAAAATATGCTGCATAGCATTTAACATGAGTATTGTTTTCATTTGGGGAAACCTCTGGAAAAGTCTATTAAATAATTGTATATATAAAGATCATTTCAACATATTAACTAATTTTTCACTGTTTATCAATGCTTTTCAAAGCTATTCTTCAATTCACTGGACTTTTTGATTCCAAAGATCGATAAATATCAAAATCGATAAAAATGTATACTGATAAAGTCTGCTCAGTGGAAACTGGCACACTATGCGGTGTTATAAGTGCAGTTCCCTTCTACTGTAGATCAGCATCAACGATCACACAATTTTACAACATAAAAAAACGAATCCAACTGTGGAAAAGTGACCAGACTTACTCCATAGGGAATACTGGGTTTTCTCTAGCCTAAAGCAGGTGAACACTTTTGGTGAAAAAGTTTGACTGAACGGCTTTATAAATCAGCAAAAATAGTGACTGATATATTGCTACTAATTCACTAGCTTTAAAAGGTCAGAAAATTTTGTTTGAATTTTATAAATATCCCCCTCCTAGGCTAGTATAGAAGGTATAGATGAGTCCACTGTTTCAGTATTACATCATTGCACAGAAGCTATGATCTGGATGTATATCAGCAATGACAAAAGAAGATAATTTTGAGACTGAAGCAGCACAATCCGGCTTAGATAATTAGGTGTAGAATCACTAGTGATAACAGTTAAGCCATTTTAGTGTTAACTAAAGGAAAAAAAAAAATCTCTGTGATCTTGAAAGAAGAATTAATGGGAACTGTCTTTGTTTTTAATCTTGGACCCTCAAATGTTGGTGGACCAGCAACTGTCAGCATCCTTCAATCTACACCTAGCAGATTTCACCTTGAATTATAAATTGATTGATTTATATGAAATAAATAAATCTATACTGAATGGTGACATCATGCTACTAGTTGTAGCTAAGCAAACCCAATGGAAAGAAACATAACAGAGAGAGATGTGAAAAAATCAGCCACATTTTTCAGATGTTCTAAATGATCATTATAAACAACTTGCAAAAAATGATTTTTAATTCCCAAAAGCTGATTTTTTTTTTAAATAAAAAAACAACATAATATTCAATAACTAACACTGGATACAGATAAATGTGACTTTACTCATGTGCCAGACTAAATAGTCCCTCACTAGAAAATCAGACAGCACACAAGTGCTTCACATCGCTAGAGACATAAGCTTTTCATCTGCATCTCTACCCAGAAGCCCATTCTTGAATCATGCCTTTTAAATGAACACTCTTTGAATTTACTTTATCTTGATCTGAGCGACTCGAAAGGCCCAGAAATCATGGACTTTTTAAAACAAAATACATACATTTTAATAGGTTTTTATTCTGCCCAACAGGGAGTGGTAATGTAAATGAATCGGACTCAGATTTCACATTTTACATTCATGGTTGAATATGATAGTGAAAAAAAAAATATAATAGATTTCTTTCTTTATCACAATGTTATTTAAATGAAAAGGTTTAACATTTACATTACAAGAGGGACTCCTGGCAAAATATTTTCTCAAGTGACAGGAGAAAAGGAATAAACATACTGCTAAAAAATATCCCTAATATCTGGTTGGAATAGGGTGGATAAAGTACAAAGGGTTCCTAGACACTCATAGGTAAATATATACAAAATCACAGATATATACAAAATAAACAGTGTTGACTTTAATAATCCAAGAGCAAATTGGTAGGTGTATGTACAGGAAAAGTGAAATGATTTGAATGAACTAACAATATGACATAATGCTGCAATACATGATGACATAAAAAACTTTCAGAACTTTATTATTTGTTGTTATAATTTATTTATAAAATTGAAGTCACCTGACTTATCAACTAGGGTAAATCTATAACCTCTTTCTAACTTTGCTTGACTAATTTAGACAAGGAATGTTTGTTACACGGATATATTCTACAGTGAGGGCTTTAAGATCATTTCTAAAACTGGGCTTTAGACAGAGTAAAGGGGGACAGTCACCAAAGCATTTTATAGAATGTTATCTTAGTAAGATCCGCATCTTACAGCTGTAGACATTACAGACGTAGAAGGCAATAGTGAAAAGAGACAAACAATGACACAATTAATGCAAAAATGCACGTAAAGAAGCAATGCAAAATGAGTTTTCCCTAATCTCCCACAGGTGGGATAATCAAAGTAAATATCTGATTGGTATCGATGAGCTGATAGAGTTGGGAAATATTTGCCCTGCTGATAGATTCCCTTAAAAGTATTTAACAATTGAAACATTCTACAAACCATTAGAAATCTAAAAGGAATCATTATTCCAGACTATCTAAGCTACTGTTTTGCTACAGTTGATATCATATCATAGCTTAGTTTTCAGGGCAGTTCAATGCCTTAAATATTTGTCTTACATTTTTTGTTCCTTGAAAAGCCCGCCCCCAATCCCCATAATTTAATTGATCATACGTAGTTTTCCTTTGGCTGAATTTTATATCTTGGCGTCTTCCTTTTATTTAAAGCTATAGCAATTCCGTGTGCTGTATAATAGGGACACTAGGTTTCATTAACGTGTGTAGCATTGGCCCTGGAAGAGATCTAATTTTAAATGATTATATACCTGATACAGAATTGGTAACGCAACGCTCTACAGAAACCAATTGTGATGACAATTCTTTTATAGGTAATGTTTTTTTTTTTTAATGTTTTCGTTCTCATTGGTGGGTCTAATAAGAAAGGATTGAAAATGATTATTTAGAAAATAACATTGTGGTTTTAGTGGACATTTTGGGACAGAGTAAAAGCTTTTGTTTGAAGTTTGTTTGTTAAGGACGTTGAATTAAAATCATTTATAATTAAAGATTAAAGCAAAATAAATAACATATTGAGATCTTTAAGGACAGGAGGGCCAGTCCTATTTACTGGCCCACCTACAATATCCATAACGATTATGGCATAATAATGAACCAGAGTGAGCAATACTAGTTAAACCATTAGCCTCTGACAGTCACTACAAGATGCACTGAATGAATGCGTTATAAAGAAAACACAATCGTACACAATAATGAATAAAAACATTCTTCCTTTCCAGCATTAACTATTAACTAAGATATGATACAATAATTCTTTGACTATCCATTTAATTGCTTGGGACATTCAATGAGATTCCAGATACTTAACAAAATGTAAAAATTTAGGATCTTAACATCACATTTAGTGCCAGGGGGTTATTTCATAATCAGTACAAAAGCTAATGACTTTCTTATATTGCTCTCATCAGAATGGTCTTCTTGGATATTGCTTTACGTCTGTTAACTCTCTGATAGCATTGACTCAGAAGCTGCTACCGTCATTACATATTGCTATGGTTTAAAGGTCAAGGAACAGACAGAATTGACATTTCAGGAACTGCAATAACTTGCAAAGGTTCTGCTTGATTTATTTAGTGTTGAGCAAGAACTAAGAATTAACTGGTTTTTATTTTCTCCGTGTACTAAGTGGACGTCCTTGGCAAATTTCATTAATGATGGTAAAAATGTTATTTGAAAGTTTAGTTTCTTCAGACATTGTCTTCATTAAAATGAATTTTGATTATTATACGCTTTGGATAAGGATTAGCAGTTTTTCTTTTCTTTCCCCGGTGTAAAAAAAAAAAACCGAGACAACCTAAAACTAAAGAAATTGTGGTGGCTTTTAAAATGTCTTCCTACGGTGAACACATCACACGGGATAATGTGCTCAAAAAAAAAAAAAAATGTCCTGCCTTAGGTTCTAGTGATATTGAATTTGTTAACCCATAATTGATTTTCTATGTTACACAATCCAACTTAAAGCAGGAGATAATTCCCTGAAGTTAAAGCTCCATTTTAAAAGCAGCTGAAGATTCCATTTTATGCATGCAACTTCAAATTGTAGGGTTAGAGCGCCCTCTACTGGGAAATGAAATGGGAACAAACCCTTTCAGTAAGGATTGTATAGTATTTTCTAGCAGTATGTGCTTTTACAATGTAAAGCATACCCAGAGAACAGTTTTGCTAAATCAGGACTGTCCAATTGGAGGCCAGAAGGGCCTTCTTGAGGGAATTTCATGTCCGTCACACAGCCCGAGAAACTCTTTTAAAAAAAACAGGATCATTTTTATTGGTTTTTGCCCGAGGATTGCAGTCGTAACAGATACGGGCCACTCTGCACGAAAGAAACTGGGCAACACCTTCCTAAATAATACTTTTACATTTCATTCATAGCAATAAACAACAAAATATAAACACAAGTTAGATCTGTTTTATGTCAATCAAATTATTATGAACCAAATCTGCTACAAAAAATAAATAAATAAATAAAAAAGTATATACAAATATCTCAAATCATTCAAAAGTAACAGTTTAAATTTACTTTAACTTACCATGACCTCCATTTGTTTCCAATAATCCTCCAGCTCCGTCATAACTGGCACCCAGAACTGTGTACATTTGCTATAACGCTTTCCTTGAAACCAGAACTGTCGAAGCCACTCAAATTCCACCTATGAAAGAAATAAGAAATGTTTAGTGGGATTACAATAATGTTGGAATTTCATTTTAATTTCACATCTTCTGATATAGTGGAGTCACTAGATAAACACGTTGCAAACATCCCTTCAATTGAACACTGGTTATAACACTTGTGGGTTGACTCGCCACTTCTCTCCCTGCTCACAATCAAATTGCCTGTATCCATTATTTTTACAAAATGGAATTGTTTATATTCAAGTAACCCTGACCGCTACTAATATACAAAATGGCACACTCCTTTTTTTTCCATAAATGCATGTATAGATTTAAGAAGCTGTAACCAGTATGCTTCATGGATCCACAAAAGCAGACATCAGAAAGTAAAGGGAAAGATGCTGTTCTTGAATTGGTTAGACATGCAAGAGTGCCAATACCAATCCAGTCCCAGAATGTTGCACCATCTAATATCTGAATATCTGGTGTCACTCTAATGGGAAAAAATAACTATTGATAGTGAATAGGACTACTTAAATTGCAATAATTGCTTTTTATTTAAAAAAAAAATCAATTAATTTTTGATGGTCAAAGGAAACCTACAGCAGCAACATTTTTTGTTAATTCTTGAAAGAGAAAACATATCTTTCTGATTAAAAATAGCAGGATTTCTGTAAAAATATCTCACTGGGTATCTGAACTATTTTTATAGTTTTTAGTTTTACTGTTCACTATCAGTTCTAGGCATCTGAGGATGTTGTCTTAATTGCTGGATTATTTCTCTCAATCTTATTTTCAAAGTCAATTTTTCAAGGTTTTCAGTGGAAAGGTAGCCATGCTACTAATGTAAAGTATGGATACCCTTCCCATCGAAAAAATGTGAAAAGCCGAGATTGAAAAACTGAATCTCAAAATCTCAAAAAAAATCTTGCGAGAACAATGTGAGATTTCGCTCAGTAAACTCTGAACGACCAATTGGGGAGTTATTCACTAAGATGCAAATTCGACTATTGAATTCGCAAACAGCGGATTCCCAAAGAAAATACGCGACAATTTCCTAATTGTAAAATCGCAACAATTTTCTAATGTTAAAATTGCGTCAATTTTCCCATAATAAAGTCGCGACTGCGACAATATTTTCATTATAAAGACATGACTGCAACAGTAGCAGCCTATTGCGACTGTCTTTATCTGGCAAATTTGCACCTACACGCAACAATTCGGACTTTAGTGAATAACCCCCCGAGAGTGGTCTTTCCGAGTTTAATCTATTTCGGCCATAAAGTATAAAACAAATCCATTTCTTTCCTACAGAGTTAAATGAATAGAAGAAAACCCCTACTCTTATAAAACAAGGAAAAAATAGTATTCCAGAGCAGCATATGGATCACAGAATAAAATACTTGTAGATAAAGTATAGCAAAGTCATGTAACTTTAATACCTTTTAATAGGTAACTATAATATCACTGCAAGCTTTCAAGGCTCTAAATCACCTTCATCTGGCAGATTATAAATAATCAGCATATATTTTACAAAAGACAAAACGAATTTATCAGATCAGAATAACATACAGCATGTAACAGAACAGAGCAGCAGAGTGTAAAAGCTAATTTATTTGTTTGTAAGATGTTCTAGTATTGCCATGTTAGCCGTAAGTATTCTAACAGCTTGTTAAAGAACATGTACAAATTAAAATATGAATATTGAATAAATAATATAAATATTTGGATATTTTAAAGTTGTATTTTTTTAAGGGGAAGTATCAGATTAAATAAAAGGCATAGGTTGAACTAATGATTAAATAGTATCCCTGCTTAAATAGTAACTGCTTTACCTGCAACTGTCCACTCTTTAATGACTGACCATAGGTCGGGAGACTAGTATTTCAGTGTTTATATAGTGCGCTTTTGAAAATGCAGCCAATTTATTATTATAATTATTATTATTATTATTATGTGTAGTTTGAAGAATTCCCAATTCAATTTAGAAAGATGGTCCTCAATGCTCTTTAAAAATGTAACCCTACAATATATTAAATGTGTCTAGCATCAATATTTTTATTTTGCAGATGATAAAAGTGCAAAGACATCCATCTAAAAGGATAGTATCATGTTCAAAGCTTCCTTTCAGAATAATGCTTATTCATGCGCCATATCCCAATAAACAGTACTATTATTTATTAATCAATATAGTGTAAACCAGGGGTCGGCAAAGTTGCTTTAGGAGGGAGCCATTTCACTCCCTCCTCCAGCAGTGACAACTATCTTGTGAGCCACCGGAGGAGGGAAACGTGCCCTCTCCTGACCACATGACCACCGAAAGCCAATCACAAGATCCGTCAGCGGTTGTGGGCGGAGCTTTGCCGTGGCCTTGGCAGTGCGCTCCGAGCCACAACAAGACGGCTAAAGAGCCGCAAGTGGCTCACGAGCCACACTTTTCGGACCACTGGTGTTACCCAATGATACACAATTTCCCCAGTCTCACATTCTGAACAAGCCGTTTACATTCAGGACAGCATCTCTTAGAAAGCCTTCAATCATTTTACCCACAATAGAAGTTAAACTTCCAGGTCTATATTTTTGAGGCTCACATTTTAAATCCTTCGGGACCATTGCCACCATATTTGCTAAACACTGGGGGCGAAATTTATTAAAGGCGAATTTTGAAATTTCGATCAAATTTTTCAAAATTCAATCGAAATTTCAAAATTCACCTTTAATAAATGTTGCCCCGGGTCTTGTGAAAAGTTCCTTGTCATTACTGAGTTCCTAAACGTTAAAAGCAATGGTGTGTCTATGAGGGTACTTCATTTCCTTCCCTTCCTCCACAATCCCACGCTCATTTTTTTTTTTAAAGCCAACACTTTAAAGGGGATGACTTATTAAAGTTGAAAAGCTTCCAACTAGTTAATGCTGGAGAAACAGCATTTTTATTTGATTCCGTTGTTTTCGCCTATATAAGAATCTTATTTTCACATAAAATGTTTGAATGTCGATATTTGATATGTTAATTTATCCAACGTAAGTTTCCTCTTATTTATCTTACTTTCCCTGTGTCTTTCTAAAGACTTTAAGAATAGTTTCCCTACTGGATTAAGTGCTATGGAAACAAGAGGTTTTTTTAAGATTAAAACATGAGTAATTATGTATTGCTTTAAGAAGTCAGATAGATTCTGTGGTTGGAAAGATGTGCTAGAAGTCAGCGCTTTATGACTGGAATGCCCAGGTATCTGTATCACTCTATCTAACTCTATATCCTCTGCTGCCTAACTGCACATTACAATAATATGCATGGAGGCTGTTTAAGGTGCCCCGCAACCCCCGTGTTTGTGTTGCTGTTGCTTTCTAAGGCTAGTGTTTCCCCCCTGGGAATGTTTTGATGACTTTTCTGAGAAAAATCTGATCTAAAGAATTGATGTAAATCCTGGGTCTATAGCTTCACCTTCCTGACATGCTGTAATTACACAAATGCTCCACTAAGCAGAGCATCGTGTTTATCAGAGCATGTTGTACAAGTATGGCTATATACTTATAACTGACATTAAATCTTATGGGCAGTCTTTTTCTCTTATAAGTCACTTAGACTTTTCTGAGGAAAATGAACAATAAAATCACCCGATGTGGATTAGTTGTGGTCCTAGTCTAAGAAACAGAGAAAAATATTGTTGAAATAAACTCCATAATTAATGGAAAAGAGAGAAAGAAGACAGAGGGATGACAAAACACAGATATAGAGGATAACAGGGACACAAAAAAAGGCGGTCTGGATAATGTTGCACAAGACATTTCCAGACTGACGGCAAAAGCGGCTGCAATAATGGCACAACAAATTGTGCCTTAAATGCATTCCATTCATTCGAATGGGCGATTAAATCAAACCGTGTGTAGATTTATCTGCAGGTATTTTACCCCAAGAAAAATTCATTGTTAGGTGTTTTGTCTCCTTAAAGTGACAGTGAACAAAGTTACAAGTGGTATAATGTTATATCTGCACCAGGTAACAAAACACATTCAAGGAAATGCATCTAAAAGGCCAAATTTTGCAGTGGTCTAAAAACCTACACCGACTAATCAAAGGTTGCCTTTCATTTATCCAGCCTATCTGTACCAGTAAATGCTAACAGCTGATTGGTTGCTACGGGTGACTATGCATTGTCCCTGACGTGATAAATTCCCCTGTATTTATTTACACATTTAGTATTTTTGTTGCTAATATGGAATGCAGGGCAGCTAGTGGGCAAATCATAACTAGTAAACATGGCCACATGTTGCACTGCAGTGCAAAAAAAGTTCTTTGTTGTGCCTTAAACCAATTAATATTTTTATAAATGAAAGATTATCACCTCTTTACCAATACAGAAGTTCTGTCTCAGTCTGATGACTAAGATACAGGCTTTCTTCATAAAAGATGTTATAACAAAAGTTGTAGTCTCTAGTGCACCTTGCATAGTGTGTCAGGACATTGCTTTGGATAAGCGAGTACAGTAAAGTGCTGTTTATGCAGGTGCCAGAAATGAATCTAGAAGACTTCAAATATGATTAGCATCCCTTAATACAGCTTGCTAAATCCTGGTGCATTTGGTTTTGGAAGGGGTTATGTCATTACAGAGGCACATAAACAAACCAATTTCAGATTTAATAGAGTGTTGTTTGCATTATATGTTTAACCAATAAAGTTTGTTACATCCTCCTCTCAATGAAATGTTCATAGTTAAAACACATTTTTTCTGGCCTTTCCTAACTTATTTCATTCAGATCCAAGCATTTGCTTCTAAAGAATTTAAAGTAGATAGTTTAATATGTGCTGCCCATGTGGCTGAATCCACTGCATGGCCAAATCCACTGTGTTCATCCTACCTTTTTATACTACACTTCTATTTCCAAGGTAATGAAGAGAAATTAACAAATGTAGAACAACAAAATAGGAAGATTACAGTGGTATACAAACATATTAAAGCCTGGAGATAAATCTTAATAAATTAATAAATGATGCCACACTGCTGTTCTGATTGCTAAAACTGTTTTGCATTTTATATTTTCTGTCCATGCTGCACTTGGATATATACAGTCATGGCCAAAAGTTTTGAGAATGACACAAATGTTAATTTTTACAAA
>WMED01013080.1:0-14563 GCA_019650415.1 Pipa parva
GTTGGTCTGAGGGACCGTGAACTGGCCCCTGGTGTAAAAAGTTTGGGGACCCCTGCTCTAAACCAAGCACCATTAATCCTAGCATGTTCAGAATCAGCTTTGAAAGTATGTTTGTATTTAACCTAACTGAATTTAGGGGAAATGCACTTAATAAACTGTTTTGGAAGTCTCCAAGATTATTAGTGATAATTTGAAACAATTATCTCTTATCTAAAATACTTTGAAAGACTCATAGTAGGTTTCCAAAACATTGTAATCTAAAAGTGACATTTTCATTATATTTATGGAGACATTTTCCTTTATTTTCCACTGTAAAGGGGGATTTGTCTGTGTTCAAATGATTTTTTAAGATAGACATATTGTATCTGTCATCATTTATATTGTGTTTCTTTTAATTCTGTAAAAAAGTGAGCAGCAACTTACCAGTCACATAACCAAGATACAGTACTATTAGAAATTGCCCAGTTAGCCAACTTCACTCACACCACTATTATGGAAGATTATGTTGCAAGAAGGGTGTAGACTTACTAACTTCTACTAACTCAGATGATTGGGTATTCTCTGTACTGGAAAGTTTGTTTTTTACTAGCTTACTGACTGACTGTTTCCTGAATGCAGAGATTTATCTGGGTATATTTTTCTATATTTTATAATACACTGTATTTCTTGCTGAATAAGCTTCCTTAATAATAATACATAGTCTTTACAATCTACTACCAAAAAAAAAAAAAAACATTAGTCATAAAATGGAAGATTGTCTTTGTCTATTGTTTAGACAGTTATTTATTTTATCCAGTATTGTGAAAAGAACACAGTGAAATGAGTCTGACACTTTTACTGTACAATGAATTATATTATCTAAACATCTATAGCTGAATCCAACATGATCCATAGTTAGAAAGATTCATTGCATCATAATGTCAAATAAGGCATGGTGAAAATGGTACTGCAATTGTAACAATGCATTATACTAGTATAAGTGTATATGTCTGATATGATGGACTGTGACCATACACTATAGCCAAAATGGAATTGATGTGACAGAAAAACAACATCATTTCTACTTTAATCTACTTTAGGAAGAGTGTAAACAAACCAGATATCACTATGTTTTATAGACATACAATATATTTAGCAAGGGTCAAAGTTAATGTTTTACCTTCTTAATTTGTTTTTACAGATTTTTAGTTTATTTCATCTATGTGTGTTTTTGATTCAAATTTGCTGTTTACGTCATACGGTTGTCCCATAAGAAGGGGGAGTTTAACACCAGGTTAGGAGTTTTCACCCAAACGGAATAAAAAAAATAATAATTATGATATAGGTAAATTCTATTCTGAGATATAGCACAGAATGTAAGTATAAGCACAAATATAAGTGAGGGAAATAAAGATACAATATTCAGGAATAAATATATGTTCAACCATATGACTAATGCTAACGAATCCACTAATGTTATAGAAATGGAACCTCTTTAACTGGTGGGCAGAAAGCAAGATGCACATGTGGAAGAATCTCTATTAATAAAAAAATGTTGTTAGTTCTTCAGTTTAAGTTCTACTGATGGAAACTCTTTTCTAAAATGTAGAAATGCATTCCCAGTACTAAGGGGATGATTATCATAAGGGAATGTCCTCGTGCATTCTTTCCATTGGTACAAAAATAAATATTAATCTTAAAGTGTGTCTAGCAACATAAAATGCATTTTAATCTCTTTGCCAAAGTCACATTTGCAATATAAATAAATCCAATGGAAAAAAATTATTTAATGGAATCAGAATGAGTAATCTGCAGAGCCTTTTTTTTAGTGTAACGCCATAGTTAAAAGTTGTGCTATTTTTCTTCCCAAGTTACACTTCCCTTGCCCATGTAGGTGACCCCAGGGTTCAGGCTCAATTTACATTTGGAGATGTACCTGGTAAGTGCACCTAATATAAATAATGTGGGTACCAGTGATTCTTAATAAACAGTTTATTTAACAAGACAATGTTAAAACTACATTTCATAGTTACCAGTTTGACCAAAGCCTAAAACAAACATTTTTTTTCACATCAATTTACTCACCACATGGTTGCTGCAGCAAATGAATGACCCTGGCAAGCTTCAGCATTGTACTATTCTTTATCCCTACTAACAAGGCAAGACAAAGAGGCAATCCAATGCACAGAACAATGATAAAAAAAACTACCAAAAGCACCAGTCTCTACAAACTCAAAAATACCCCCCCCCCTTTTGTGAGAAGTCTTCGATACCAACAGCAAGGGTTGGTATGACTCTAGTGGAGATAAAGCACACTGTGAAAATTATACCTCTTGAGGTACTAAGGTGTACTAAGTAGGTTTGTAAGTCCTCTGTACCACAGTAGAGGTTGGCACTGGTTAACACCAAGGCACAGAGTCTAAGGTGCTCCTTGGTCTTCAACCTGAATCCCTACATGGGGGTAATGTATTTACTGCTAAGGATTCCCAAGTGGCAGCCCTTAGGATAACTGCCCACATTGGTAGTTTTTAAGACTCACAGGGGAATACTGATGAAAATCTGGATCAGATGAACTGCACACAGAATCACTTGGAACAGTATAAGATGAACTATACACTCACAGATCCCTTGAAATGGGAGTAACACACAGCACCCTTTGAGCACAAACTGAACTGCAACTCACAGCACCCTTGGAGCAGTGCAGAATACACATATCCACACCTGGAATTACACCTGACTCTCATGCTGCAGGGATGGGTCTAGTGCTGTGCTTTAAGAGACGATATCCTTGGCTGTGTAATACTTGGCAATAAGACCACTGTGCTGGGCTTTGGAACACTGAGACTCACAGATAAAGACCATGGCAGGCTTGACCCAAGGTGATGATCACCAGGCAGACTTTATTGGTGCAGAACTGTGGATTGGTGCAGAACCCGGTAGCACTAGGTTGCCTAGCAAAGCACCCCATCCAGCTCCACACATTCACACAATGCTGTTCACAACAAAGGGATGGTCTATCACTGAATGACTATACAGTTGTAATGTAATGAACCATTTAACATGATGTACTGTGAAGTACTCCTCTAATCATATAAAAATAACACTAATTTCTATGGCTTTCTACAGCTTATGGAAATCTTGAAGGTCATGGTTATTTATGTAAATACTATGCCTAGTTTTCATAGCGGAATATTTTAAGTCAATACAATAAACTATCACAAATCATATCACTAACCTGCAGTTTCTTGTCTTGTAATATGACCAGCTTTAATGACTCAAATCTCAAAAACTGGAGAAGAAAATTAGAATAGGTAATATATAACTCAATAAAAGGTTGTGCAATTGTTCTTTTGACTGCAAAAATTTAAACTGTTTCTCTTATGTCTTGAAGACATAGATTGTTTTAACAATACCTTTGAAGCTATTTCTTTTGCAGTTACAAAATTCTCTCCAGTGTAATAACAGATCAGCAAGAAAATGCAATCTATGATAAATCTTCAAGAGTCATGGCAAGAACCTGAGAGGGGTTTGATCTAAATCCCTGTGGGGAACACACATTTGTATCTCTGTTCAGAGCAGTTCTTTCAAATAATTGTAATATCATTAAAAAGGAAGACTAGCAAATGAAACACAATACAGCATGTATTGAATATGTTAGAAATTTGATTTTAAAAAAATACAGAGCATTTACACAACAAATCATTATGCTCTATTTAATATCAAATAATCTACATTAAATATGTAATAGATAAATATATGCAGATTTATTTATATTAGGAATGTGCGGTTCGGATTCGGCTTAAGCCTTCAAAATCCAACACTGTAGATCAAAGGCTGGTTCGAATTTCATTGGATTACCTTAGCTAATATGAAATAACACAAACTGAATCTGGATAATAAAGGAACAGTCCAGCCGAAATAAAAAAAAAAAAAAAGAAATTTGATTATTTATACTAATTAACACCTTTTAATAAATACGATTTATCATCATCATTTTAAAAAAAAGAAAGTTAAAATTCTTACCTGTAAGAATTGCTATACAGCACTTCCCCAGCCGCCAACACTGCCGGCGAATCTATGGCATCCTAATGAGGAGATCCCTATCAGGAGCGCATTCTTCTCTACTAGTGCTCCTACTGAAGCCCTGCATCAGCATTTCCTAGAAGTCACATGTAGAGCGTGCATGTCATTTATGCGTCCTCCCTGTATGACATGCATGCACTCCATCATGCAAGTGCTGTATACATTACAGGTAAGAATTTTAACTTTTTTTTTAAAAAAAGTGATGATAAATCGTATTTACTAAAAGGAGTTAATTAGCATAAATGATCAAATGTATTTATTTATTTTTTTGGCTGGACTGTTCCTTTAAGGTGTATCCTTGGTGCCTGACCCTTGCCAAATTTTATTCACTGGTCATTTTTCAAAGCTAGCATAAACCCCCATTACAGCTTCTGGATTCTGGAATCAGTGTACTGGCCTGCTGCTTTGTGACTCCTATAGCCATTTGAAAAGAGAAGTGGACAAAAATACTGCAGTAATAATTAATCATTCATTGGTAACTAAAAAGCATCAGAAAGTAATCACAGTCTGTGGGCAGTCTGCTGTTGTCTGGAAACTGGAGAATGTGGATCCTCAAACCATAGCAAGGTTGGTGCTGGTTAACACTGATTACTGTATAATGAACAAAGCGTTTGGATCTATCACAAGGTAAAAATTGCTGACTTGATCATCAATTATAATCTTAGTTTAAGTGGTTAAATTGATAATCTGCTTATTTTATGTTATAGGTATTCAATGAATCCATTTATATTTTCTAGTTAATAAAATTGTCTGGAAAGTTTACGTAGGGTTACCATATCACATGTGTAACCAACAAGGAAAAAAAGACACCCCAGACCAAGCATGCACACTAAAAGTGGAACTTGTAAAGAGCAATTCTTTAATAACCAAACAGTACAAGACTCAAAAACAGATAAAACCAATTAAAAAGGAGAAGAAAACTAATAAAAAATCTCCATGGCAAAAACAGGGAACCCCTCACACTGTACATAATAATTAAAATAGCCTGTACATGGAAATATTACATATGCAAAGATACATCAATAAATAAATTGGCATGTAGAGTGGGTATAGTTACCAAAGGTAAACAAGTGTCAGTAGTACTATCAAATCTGTCCTCTGTAGTTGGTAGATGTTGACATGGTGAGGGGAACCGTGGTGAGCCTCTAAAACAGACGCGTTTCGCTCCACAAAAATGGGAGCTTCCTCCAGCGTGTGGCCATATCACCTGATCACCTGTATAAAACCAAACACATGTAAAATGTACATGCTATAGTGCAGAGTCAGAATGAGTTGAAATTCATGTTGCATACCTGATTAAAATAATTGAACATATTGCATGCATTTTATCTGGTTTCAAATCTGCCCTTTATCATGTGTATTTTATATAAATAAATAAAAGTTTGCATAAATTTCAATCCAGTTTAGCACTCTTTTTTTAAAGTAAATTTTTGGCACATATGCATAAGACATTATAAATAAAAAAGATGCAGTTTTTGTATTGCATTCCACACAGCCCCATAACAGGTTTTTGTTTTAACTATCTTTGTAAAGGAAATGCTATATCATATGCCAATCTTCAACTGCTAATCTATAATCATGTCCCCTTCTTGCTATAGAGTGATGAAATTATGTGGTATGCAGCTGTATCAATTAAAGGTTTGTTTGTTATCCCTTGAACATACACATCTTCTAAATTATTCACTGTGCAGGGCCCATAATAAATGTATTCACTGTGTACTGAAGGGCTGTAGAGAATTCAATGGAGACTAGAGCCAGCATTGAAACACATTTATAATCAGTCCTGCAGCCAATAGGTTATTATAGATTGTTGTGTCTAACTGGGAGGAAATTTCTACAATAAATGTATAATTATTCTGTTTGATTGGTAGAGACTTAAACATCAGATTCATTCTTAATTTAGATTTATTACTTAATTTAAAAGTTTATTTTTACTTTTAGATTTATTTGACAGATATATTGAGAGTTTTTGTGTTAGCCTATTTTATCCCAGTCTCTAAGTGTTACAGGAGTGAGGGAACACTGAGCATGTGCAGCGCCTTTAGTTCAAAATAATATGGAGAAGCAGAGGTGACAACTTAATAGGCATGAGTCTTGAGGGGGACAACCCTGTTTTTTCCACTTTTTTATCCATTTTGATAAACTATAAAAAAAAAGTATCACTATTTTTTTACCAATATTGAGTATTTTGAGTGATATTACTCAAACACTGAATAATCAATATCGCTCAAGCACTATTTAAAAAACCTCTCCTGTCCAGCTGAGCTAAAACTTATCGCTCAAAATTATTCACCTCACTAGACCTGGTGAAAACCATTTAGCCCTATAGTAAACTGCCACTCACATCAAAAAACACTAACATCAAAAGCTGCAAACTGTTACTAAATTAACACAACTACACACAAAAAACAATGTATTCAAAAAATTACTAACTGCAACAATGTATACTAAATGATCACAACTAGCAACAAACTACCCTAAGCTACATTAAAATCCATTAAAAATCCTTAAGTGGCAAATAAATTATTTCATTAAATAAAACAACATTATTTCCATAGCAATGCTGTAACAGTACTAACACAGGGCTAGGTGTGGGGGAAATTATACCGCTGTTACTTGATGTCCCTGTGGGGAAAGTCAAATGAAAGGGTCCCTGAGACCTCTATCCCTCCACCCTTCAAACAACATCAGGCATTCTGGCGGAAATCGCTGATGCTAGATTCCTAGGGAGCCTTTCCTCTTCCCTCTACCTCAATGTCCCTGTGGTGAAGGGGGGATAAGGAATTAAAGTAGGGGTCCCTGGAACCCCTTTCCACTAACTTCCACCTACCATTATGTGGGGTGGGGGATCACTACCAGGAGGGAGTCCTGCTGGACTCAGTGGACTATTGATGTAAGGGGACCTCTCCATTGCCAGAATGGGTCAGTCCTAATCCCGTTCTCCATTACCCAGGGGTGCAGGGGTTCCTCCACCTGGAGGGGGTCAATCTCAGATCCTCTCCCATGGCCCCCAACCCCATCACTGCTATAGGGTTGGGTGCCCTAACCAAATATGGCCCTATATAAGTTGCTCACACCCTACCTAACCATAGTATGAGGGACCTATGGTGTGACCCACACCCCCCTAACCAGTGGGATGTGGGTCAATCCTATAAACTGTAAAAATAATCACTTAAACAACACATATACATTTGAATAACATACTGTAGAATAAAACCCCAAACAAAACAATACAAGCAATAATAAAACAACAGCAAATATAAATCTAATCTAACAATCAATTAAAAACAATTAATTCCTTATGCCCCTACTCCACAGGGACATTGGGGTAGGGGAAGAGAAGTGGCTCCTGGGGAGATGCTCCTAGCAGTGGCAATTGCCCAACTCTGCCTAGTTCTGGGGGCAGGTGGGGGAATAGGGGTCCCAGGGATTCCATTTAATTAAACATACCCTTGAAGCATTAGCAATCCCTCCCACCTAGCCTAGCACTTAGTGAAGGGTGATGTTGAGGGGAGATGTGGGGTTCCTAGTGACCCCCACTAGATAGGGCTAATTTAAATAAAACAAAGTATTTATTATTTAATTACTATAATTGTGTTTTATTCAAAATAACCACTTACATGCCAGTTGTAGATTTGTAGCACAAGGTGGGAAGTGATGTTGGGGGGGATGCAAGAGTGATGTTGGGAAGCTATGGGGGTTGGGGGGTCTTATGGAACCCCTCACTGTAGGGAAGCTTAGTGGTGCAGCTATCACTGCATTGTTAAGTACACCATTTAATGATTGAGCTACCGCTGCAATAAGAATTATTGCAGCAGTAACTAATCATTAAATGCAATTTCACCTATATTTTTATTTAAATTCTTTTCTAACCAAATTTATTTTTCCTGCTTTTTAATAAATATGCACAATTTTGCAAGCAGAGGGAAAAGAAATTCAATCAAAATTAATTGAATTGAATCAAAAAGGCCAAAATACATTTACTAATGTCTCATAGGGCTACTACTATATAATACTGTATAGTTTGAAAGTGCAAATCAGATCTTTACATCAATATGATCAATTCTAGCCTAAAATATTTGTCAGGATTTTTTCTTTTTGAAAAATCATTAGAACCTTTGAAATTCATTACAAACTCCTTATTTGTATTAGAATTTTATAAATTTAGGGAGGTTTGTAACATTCCTGGAATTTGTGAAACAAGTCAAGAAAAAATATAAATATAATAATAATAATATAAATATTCTGTTTGGTTTGTATATTTTGATTTCATCTGACAAAAGTCAAACTTGCCTCAGATTTGCAGTGTTGGTCAGATTGATATGAATCCAAATTTATCATCGCTGATTTATTAATTGAAATTAATAATGATTTTAGTCACCAATTACAATGATTTTTTTAATTCAGACTGTTAAAATAAAGCAAAAAACAGTAAAAAAAATACTAAAATGCATTTTTATAGGCAAATACTTAAGAAAGCTAAATTAAAGTGCACCTGTCAGCTTGCAATCATACATCTTTTGTAAAGTAAATCAATTGATTAGCGAAATAATAATGTATATTCGCAAAAAAACTGTATCCACGGTATTTCCATGACCCCTATTACATGTGATTCTTCTCTCCTTCAGCCAAATCTTGTGCATGCACGTCTTTAGTTATGAGAATATTGTTGCAGTTGCAACTATAGTATGAGAATATTGTCGCAGTCTCAACTTTACCATGGGGATATTGTAGCGTTTGTGACTTTAAAAAATTGTCGTGATTTTACAGTGGGCAATTTGTCGTGGTCGTGGATTTACAATGGAAAAAAATGTAAATGTCATTTATATATATAACACTTCCGGTTAGCCCCGCCTAACTCGACTCAAGAAAGAAAAGTCGGGCTGACAGTGAGAAACAATACATAAAGGTACATATTTTTAAATACATATATATTTAAAAAAACGTTTCTTTCATTAGTAGAACATAATTCAGTATTCAAATTTTGAGCTGACGAGTGCAAATTAGATGACTTACAATATAAAAAGTTATCCATCTTAGATTGGATTGGAAGTCTGATAGTGACCTTGGGCTCTTTTATAGCTGAAATAGATTATAAATGTTTTAAAACTCATATGGAGGTTTCATGTTATGATCAGTATTCAGTGCCATCAAGCAAAGCAATGATGTTTTGTCACTAATAACAGCTTATCTCAAGCAATGCTGACTCATTACAAAGAGCCTGCTTTTTCAACAAGTGCAGTAATGATGCTATAAAAATACACAAGATAAATCATTCTTAGATATCGAACAGTAGACAGTGAGCAACACACATGGGCCATGAATTTTCATGAAAAGTGGCTGACGTATATTCAAAGGGAAGTTATACCATAAAACTTTTACCAGCAAATTTTTATCAATAATAAAATGAACATGACATTCCTGTGTGAGATTTGCTAGATTAAAATATCTACTACAATACGTGACCCATATATGATATAAATTTAATGAAAAACATTCCAATTTAGATTGAAAAATAAGATTTATTGTTTCACATAGGAATATTTCTTGATTTTCTAAAATGTTTTGTTTTTTAAATTGTGAGACTCTCTTTACAACTGGTCACTTAATAATGGATTTTGAAATGCTATTAAAAAAGTACAGTAGAGAAATACTACTTATATCAACACAGTAAAGCACAAAGTGATGTTTCTATATTTACAGTTACAGTATTTCTCAAAAATATTTTTAAAAAATGGTGGAAGGAATAAATAACCAAAAACTGCAATGCTAGATTCACTGGTCTGTACACAAATGGGATAATATCTATACTCACATTAAAGAAAGACCCAGGGGCTTATTCCGCTACATGCGCTACAGTTTCACCATTGTAAAGTTGCGACAATATTTTAAAGTTAAGATTGCGACAATTTTCTCATAATAAAGTCGCGCCTGTGACAATATTTTCATTATAAAGACGCGACTGCAAAAGTAGTAGCCTATTGCGACTGGCTTTATCTGGCAGATTTGCACAGCTTGCTCTTCTGGGTCTGTATCATGGTTGGTTCAATCCGCCCTATGTATTCAAGTCCTAGTATTGTCTCACCTCTCTCTATGAATAAACCATGCTATGTTCAGAATTTTTTGTATCTCTTTGGAATTTCTTACCAAAATGTTCTTCCTTACATCAGCAATAGTAACATCGGCTATCGGGGACAATGTTTTAGCCCTCAATGGAAATTATATATATATATATATATATATATATATATATATATATATATATATATATATGTGCACGTGCAGTACTTTACTGTATGGCCTGTATTAAGTGAGGCTTATTTTTATTCCAGTATCTGGGAGTCCCTCTTTGTGTGAACCAATAGTATCAACCCTGATTAGAATGTAGCAAACTGGTTTGTATGATCTGCATACTGCATAGTTACTTTATATAGACGATTACCATATTTCTATCAAAAAATACGAAATAATGTTTCTATTTAGCACCTCAAATACATTTTAATCACTATGTTACTGTACAAGTGAAAGGACAAAATCACAAATGCTGTAACAATATATTTAATCTGGGGTTATTATTAGTTTATATTTAAATGAAAAATATATTTATCTTGAATATCTAAATGAGAAATGTATGAATGTCTTGTATATTATTATTTTCCTGGTCACACTTGCGTTATTCTGTGCATACAAATTAAGAGGATCACAAGAACACCTTTTAAGTAAATCCAAGACCAGTATACACACAATTCCCCTTATGCCATTTGATGTAAATAAAAGGCATTTTCATGGAAATCCCTTTTTCACCCTTTCAAGTGTTATTCATTATAAGATAAGCCAAGATTTTTGATGTCAGAAGAGTTAATTACATGCCCCAGTGAGAGTTTATGAAATGAGATGGAAAAAGAACCCAAGATAGAGCCTTAGGGTAAATCAGCAGGAAGTCTACAGAAATCTAAGGCACTATAAGCAAAAATGAATCATAGGATAAGTTAAAGGAAACTCAGAATAAAGCTTTGTTATGAATGTTGAAAAAGATGTAGAATGAGAAATAGTGGAAGGGTCAACAGTATAAAAAACAGCAGGATGGTAAAAAAAAAAAAAAAAAGAATATGCATTACATATATTCTATGAAGAATTTTATTTGCAATATGTATGCAGATCAGAAAGTAGCGATGGCAAGAGTGCTAAGTATGTCGTACTAGTTACATCAAAATTCAGCAAAGTAAATAAATATTAAACACACTGCTTGAACATAGGCTTCTGTAAAACAAGCATCATGTTTAAATTCATACACAAGAAAGTTTACAGTTCCAGTTAGGCACAATATAAGTGACATTTACGGTCTTTCATGGCTCCGTCGCGTAAGAGAACAATATTGAAAAACAAGTTTTAATGGAAAGTATATACTGCTACAAAAACAATAGCATTCTATTACAGTGGTATTAAGTGATATGAAGCAGTTTTGTGACATATAGGTAAGAAGAGCAGGTAGAATTTGCAGTGTTATTACTCATATGTTTTATGTTCTCCAGGATTTTATCACTTTCTGGTAATGAGAATGATTTCTGTTTCTGAAGGTACTGATAAACAATTAGAATAGTCTCTCACACATTATGTGGGATAGAAGCCATACATTTTAAATGTAACACATATAAGATGCAAATAAAAGTGTAGCTGTAAGAAAGGAAATTGATTTTAGCTCCAGCTTTGGAATGTTGTAGTTGGAATAAAACATGCTCAGATACTCAAAACATTAAGCTTTCATGAAAAATGTCACAGATAATTTTGATGTAATATTTCTTTAGAAATTTGTGAGAGATAAAAAAAAAATCTGGGAATTTTCTATACACAAAGGGATACCCAACAAGCAAAATGCTTTCTCTTTAAATAAAATGAAAAGTGCCTACACCTTTCAACAGATAAGATCCTACAGCTTGAGAAATATTTCCCAGAGAAGAGAGGTTTGTAACAATTATGGAATTAATGTTTTCTATAAATGATAACAAACAGGCACTTCATGCAATGTACATTTCACAATTTGAAATCAAATTCATTCAGCAAATGTAACTTTAATTGCTGGTCTGTGCTTATCCACAATTATATACAAGGTAATTAAAGGTACTTATTAAAAAATGATATAGATGGAATGAGGGTATATAATAAAGCTGTAATGGCATTAATGTTGTGGAATTTTGAGTTTAAAATATGATAGGTGCCTCCTGGTATCTATAATCATAGCTGGCTTAACATATGGATGTAACAAAGAGAGCCACATCTATTTTGCATTGAAATTAATGGGGAACTGTTTGCACTATATGCACCAGATGTTAAAGTCAAACCTGATCTATATACACATTTATCTGGTCAGATCATTTGAAGGGGATAGCAGAGGCTGCTAATGTTAAATTAACTAAGTGTATATATCACTAGTAGCAAATGTTCTACCCCGGAATGCAAAGTAATAAATCAAATTTATTCTAGGGCATTGTGCAAATTCAGTAAGAGCTTTTAATACTGCTCTATGTAAGGAATGAAAGTGACCAGTGAGTTTTCCTATAGTGTCTTGTTGTTATAACTATTGACGGGTCAAAATACTATTGCATTGCTATAAGTTAATCAATAATCAATCAATGACTACTTGTCTTTGAATATGATTTTTTGTCAAGGGGTGAAAATAACACAAAAGTTCAAGAAGGCTAAATTCTGTAAGCTTAGAGACTCCGTTAACCCCATTGGCTGGGAGAATTACTATTTTTAAAAATATCTTAACTGCTCATTATAGGAAGTACAAACCTCATGGAATTAAAAGAGCTAGAAGTCAAAGAACCCCTAAGTTTAAAAAAAAAATTTCGAGGGCAAAAAATGAAAGCATTTGAAGGCAGAGAAGAAACACCAAAACATTGTAAGGTTCAAAATAAAATATGTAAATCAAACAAATAAAAGCAGCAAAGCTGGAAATAGAAAGACTCAGGGGAGAATTCAGGAAGCTCCGAAGTGAGGCACATAGTGTTCGCCTCACTTCGGGACAAGTGACATGCGCATGCTGATATCATGTACGCGGACATCAGCATGCGCATTAAAGGGATTCCCCTCCCGACGAGAGCATAAGAGTCTCCTCACCGGGAGGGGAATCCCTTTAATGCGCATGCTGATGTCCGCATTCAGGACATCAGCATGCGCATGTCACTTGTTCTGAAGTGAGGCGAACACTGCGCGCCTCACTTCGGAGCTTCCTGAATTCTCCCCTGAGCGTGAAAGATCAATAAACTCATTGTTCTTTACTTATATAACTAGTGAAAATATTAAAGCAGAGTGTGGAGGAAATTTGAAGCATGATGAGGAGAATGAAAATGTATTAAACATATTTTTCTCCACTGTACCCACAGAAAAATTAAATGTTAGATGAAATGCAGAGGTATAAAGTAAACTCTCCTTTAAATGTTGCCTAACGCAGAATGAAGTACAGTGCTGCCTTAAAATATTAAATAGACAAATCACTGGTTACAGATGGTATACACCTCAGGGTTCTAAGAGAATTAATTAATGTCATTGACATTTAAAGGATACCTAAAGCAAAAAAAAAAAACAAAACAAAAAAAAAAAAAAACAACTGTTAAAATACTTACCTTATACTGAACCAATTGAATACAGTCACAGCATGAGCTGTGCAGTAATTAGCCAGTACCCAATGCTTCCCCCAATGCTTCCTTCACAGCACTGGCTGACACAGAAGCCAGCTCGCAGCTCCTTATTCTTGATTCATCAGTTTCATACATCATCACGCTCATTGCAGAGAGCATTCTCATTGGCCCCCGCAATGAACATGATGATGTTTAAGCCATTTTTCATCCGGGGGGAAACAAGATGGGAGGAGCTTCGTGCTAGCTTCTCAGTCAGCCAGCGCTTTGAAGGAAGCATCAGTTGTCAGCTAATTATAGCACAGCTCATGCTGTGACTCTGTAATCAGTCGGCTCTGTATAAGGTAAGTATTTTAACAAACTTTTTTTAGTTTTTTGCTTTAGTTCTCCTTTAAGGACTAATGACAGGCGCTGTTTTACAGGACTAGCACATAAATTAGATACCAATATTCAAGAAGAGTTAAAAAAGTAAGCCTAAAAAATAAACATATTAGTACTTTACCTATTGTGGTTAACATGTTGAAAAAAGAGATACTGTTCTGGATTATCTCAATGGAAAAAAAATAAGATTCAATATTAGCAACAGTTTTTCAGTCAAACTAGTCTAAGCAGTTTCTATGTTGAGGTCAGTTCTATACTGGATGGGGTGTGTTTGATGCATATATCTTTATATTTCCAAAGCATACATCAAGTGCCATTAGGAATGATCTTCAGTAAAAAAAATGAAAAATGTGCCCTGGAAGTGATGATATGGCCTCAATAGAGCTCTGATCTCATCACCATCAAGTCTGTCTAGGATTAGACAGTACTAATCTGAATACAGTTTATAATATTCAAATTAGTACTGATTCCCAGAATCACTC
>WMED01013081.1:0-14563 GCA_019650415.1 Pipa parva
TTCAACTTTGTTTGGTTCAGAAAATTCACCTCAACTTTATAAAGTCAAAAGTAACAATAAAATCAGAAGTCTTTATTTCACCAAGTTTGTTACATAAAGGAACGATTGCAAATCATGTAGAACTATACAAATTTACAACTCCCTGAGTTCCTTAAGTCACCAGAAAGAAGTTCCAGATCAAAGATGGCTGCTTTCCTAACAGGGAAAATACTGCTCAGAGTAGCAATATTATGTATTCCATAAGGTATGATATTTATCTGGGTGCGTTGGTATCACTTGGAAATTCTTTTTTTGTTTTATTAAGGTTTTTTTTCCCCTGTATTTCTACAGATATCTTATTCTTGTACAGTGCTAATTTTGTTAATGTTTTATGGAACACAGACACAATTCTCATTTCAACTCCCTGGTAAGGACTTCAGCAATTGCTAGCATTGCCTAAAATAATATTCCCACTACAAGCTCTCATACCAAATACAGAGCGTACACATATCCAGCTGAGAAAAGATTTTTATAAGGGGGAAAGAAATTAAATATCATTACATGCTTACCAAACATAAACTATCAAGCCCATGCCTATTTAGACATGTAGAATACTGAACGGTATACTAAACTCAGGTCTAAGCACATTATTACAACCGAACATTAGCTAGTTAAGTTACATTTAACCTCTTCATACATTGTTTTATCATAGCCTAGCAAAATACTAAGGTGTGAATTCGACTGTCGAATTCGCAAACAGCGGATTCCCATAGCAAATCCGCAACAAATCCCCCATTGTAAAGTCACAACAACTTTTTAATGTTAAGATTGCGACAATTTTCCCATAAAAAAGTCGCAACTGCAACAATATTCTCATTATATAGTCGTGACTGCGACAGTAGCAGCCTATTGTGACTGTCTTTATATGGCGAATTCGCAGCTATATACAACAATTCGGACATTAGTGAATAACCCCCTAAAAACAAAACAGGACTGCATTTACACACTTTATGCTACTGTACTTGTTACCCTCCTGTTTATGTAAATCTTCCTCCTATTTAGATTGTAAGTTCTATGGGTCAGGGACCTCCATCCTCTGGTTTCAGTCATGGCCTGGCACTTAGGGTGATGGATTTTATTGATTATATACTTGTAATTTACTTCACTTGTTCTTTGTTATGAACTTTTCCCTTGTCTGTATTATAACTGTATTGTTGGATTGTACAGTGCTGCGTAACCTAGTGGCGCTTTATAAATAAAAATATACATATATATATTTATATTTTATTCCTTGGATAGAAACATTTTAGACAACAGTATACGATATGCAAAGCAAAAAACTTTAACGTAGCACAACTAAAATAGCTAAATTCAGATTTGTGGCTATTGCACAGAAACATACTCTGCTCAACCTTCTATACATATCTGCAAACGAGACAACAAATACATACTACAAAAAATACAATGCCCCACCCAGCGGCAAGCTTCAGACACTGGAATTAGTATATGAAAAGAAATGCACATCCGATTAATATGCTGTAGTGCCGTGATGCTTCAGACACAGACCTGCTCCTAACAAACAAAAACAATTATCCTTGTCTCCAACCAGTTATATCATATTTGCCGAAAGAAGATGGAGGCACAGAGAAAGACCAAGTTAACACAAAATGGTATCAATTGATTGCTGATCTCATTTACATACATTTAAATAAAAAATTATTATTACTATTAGGCCTCTGTGGGCACATGCACTGTCACCAGTGCTGCCAAACTTGATTCCTCCCAACGAATGAGAGGTCCTTCAGTGCAGGCTGCGGGCCCAACCTGACAGTTTTCAGGTCGGACCCACAGCCTACACTGAAGGAGCGCTCACTCGCTAGGGAGCACTCCTTCCCTGACACAGGTGCGATTATGTCACTCATCAGCACCAGCACTTTGGGGGGCGGCGCTGGTGAGTGACGCTATCTTTTCAGCACTCTGTGCCAAAAAAGTTCGCCATCACTGGCTTAGGCCTTATAAGGGTAGATTCATATTAGACTAAGCTTTCTAGATGTATCTTTACTGTGATGGAGATGTTCCTCTATTTTGACTGCACTAGAGGTACAAGCATGATTACATGCGGTACATCAGCATAATGAATTGTTGTGCATGACATCCATATGGCTCAGGAAGACTGACCGCAACAACCCAGAAGTTCAACATGAGATCTGAAGATCTTCAATCAGGAAGCTCCAGGAACCTATAGACATCACACAAATCACTCCTGCTTCTATTTCTGGGAACGGTGTAAAACACACACTGAATATGACACAAAGCAGATAATGCTATTGCTGTCCTAACAGAAAATAGAATTCAGCTCTGTAACTTGTTTCCAATGGCAGACTTCTAATATAATACTTCAGAATATTCACCTCAACTGTGTAAATCATTTCTCTCCTCAAGTACGTTACACATTAAGGAAGGTGGGAGCACAGAAAACATTACAGAATTATAAACACTATGTATAAATGCAACAAGGTATAATAATTTAACTTAGGTCTAGTTTGAGTGCAAAGTGACTGCAATAATTGCTGAGTGTTAAAGCTCTGGGGAGGGGGGGGGGGGGGGGGGGGGGGGAGCTGGTATCATGTCTGCTTGTATTGATCTTGATAGACCTGAATCCTCTGCTTAAAGGAAGTGACTTGGAAAGGGGCGATAAAGATTGGGAAGGGTCAGAAATTATTTTGCCAGCATTAGCAAGCTACATCCAACATTCCCATCAACTGTCCTGATTTTGTGCTGAAGTTTGATTTGTTCTTGCAGTGTGGAAGAACCAAACCAAGTGGTTATGGACAAAGGGAGGTGGGGAACTATCTCAGCTATAAATGTGTAGAACTGGAGCATCAGTTTCTGCGGCAGATTGAATTGCTTTAGTTGTCTGAAGAAAAACACCCATTTCTGCATTTTCTTGTTCATAGAGGTTATTTTGCTTTCCCACTATTAGTCACTTCATATGATTGTGTCCAGGGACTTCCATGACTCCACTGAAGACACCACAGATCCGATGACCGTAAGGGGAAGTAAGGTGGAAGACTTGCGCCTAAAGTCTATCAGATCCACTTTAACTATGAGATTCGGCAATCTTCAATACATACAAATTCAGCCTTGATCTCACAAGAAACTATTATGATATTCAAAGTGTGATATTGACAGCAGTAGCGAATTTTCATCGCTTTGTGTCGCTTCACTCTGACAAACGCAAATTTGCAACTCATTCGATAAACAGTGGATTTCCTTTGGTGAACAAGCAAAAAGCATCAAACACTAATTCACGCATAGTTTGTTGAACAAGCGCAGACTTGTAGCGATGCAAATTAAATCAAGCCAAGTGTAGTCATTTTCCAATGGATCCATTTAACAGGAAAAATGTCACTATAAACTGTATTTTGTTAAGTTAATGACAATACTATTAACAGGTAGGACTGATTATGTTAAGACATTGTCACCACTTTGTTACATTTTGGTCACCATTACGGTCACCAAATGAAAGTCGCTTACTTTAAAAGCGTTATTTGTATCCCTTTGTATTAATAGGTCGTGTTATCATTTGGTCACTATCTTTTCTGTCTTTCCAGTGCAGTTGCCTTACAGAAAACAGGAGCTCTGCCATCAGTCCCCTACTGTGCCACTTTGTGTTCAATTTGGAGCAGTGTGCCTTGGACGATTTTCCAGTTTGACACAGTCCGCGCCTGTTGTAAGGTGAAAAATTGGTTGCAAAGCCACCACAACATAGAAAAGAGTGTATTTTGCTGAATACATGAAGTTGGACAAGTGTTGACTGGATGCAATTTTGTAACTGTATGTGACAGTGCATTCTTTCATGAATAACCTCCTCAGTACTATAAGCTTTCCTTGGTGTGGAGTGATACTTGCAGTGCTACTGCTGTAGTTACACCACTGATTGGGCGATACCTTTTCTGTATTTGGAAATTATTATTGTTAAAAATATTGAATTGCTTTTCTTGCTCAAGTTTAAAGGAGAACTAAAGCAAAAAATAAAAAAGAAGTGTTAAAATACTTACCTTATATAGAGCCGATTCATTACAGTCACAGCATGAGCTGTGCTATAATTAGCCGGCTCCTGATGCTTCCTTCACAGCGCTGGCTGACAGAGAAGCCAGCAGGCAGCTCCTCCCGACTTGCTTCAGTGGCATCATACATCACATTCATTGTGGGGAGCATTCTCATTGGCCCCCGCAATCAGCATGATGATGTTTAAGGCATTTGTCACCGACGGTGAAACAAGTTGTGGAGAGCTGCAGCACTGGCTTCTCAGTCAGCCAGCGCTGTGAAGAATCATCGGGTGCCGTCTAATTACAGCACAGCTCATGCTGTGACTGTAATGAATCGGCTCTATACAAGGTATTTTAACACTGCTTTTTAATTTTTGCATTCCTTCACATTTTACAAAGAAAAAAAAAAAATTAATAAACGTAAATGTGGACAGTCTGAAACATAGGAAAACAAAAGATGGATTGTGTCTGTTTTCCACATTATATTTTGTTCTATAAAACTTTAGAAGTTAAATTTTCTAAAACATAAATTATCCGTCAAAAATCTCCTAACCAAATTAGTGCAGGTCTTATTCAAACTCTTGAAGAACTTAAAGGATTAGTTAAAATAAGAAAGGAATACATTATTCAGACAATGCACCAAAACACATGGATAATCTACTGTTATTCTGGGGAATTTCCAAAGTTGTTATAGAATGCCATAGAAAGTATTATCTCAGTCAGCATAGAAAACAAATCCTCAGTCTAAAATGGTAATCTCAGAAAGGAATGTAAGGATCAGGCATTGATGAATAAGACAAAAAGTAAAATGAACAAACCCAGTCACCTAGAAAGACGGATTCTGTATAGTGGAAAAAAGGTTAACCTGCTTAATTGAACTGTTAATAAAGAACAATGCCATAAATGTTTTTTTTTTTTTTTTTAAAGCCACATTATTTTGATTATTGTTTATTTAGAATCTATGACACCTTCAGCACTGGTTGCATAAAACCAAGATTATAAACTATAATGATTGCAGAATCAATCCCGAGGCCCATTCTCCTAGTACAGAGATATTCAGGGTGACAGCTCAACTCAGAAAAGTACTACAAAAAGTAGAATAATTTAAAAATAGCTGTACTAGGTTTGCCTCTATCTTCCATTTTGGAATATCATATTGAATATCCACTTCCCCAATAAATACACATCTGCATATAAATCTGAATAAAGGTGTGGGAAAAATCTTAAATGGCATGTTCAATTTCAGTAAATTGAACAGAAATGATAGTAGCCTAGGCATAGGGTAAATATGGATATTTATAAATTTCAGCAAGCCGGCTGTCCTTATAATTGAAATTAATTCGCGTACAGAAGATTATTAAATTCTAAATGGAATTAACCCATGTTTGCATATACGTTGACTGCCCTTGGCAGTGAGGGTCAGAACACACAGACTACATTAACATGAGTGACGTATACATGACAATTGTCCTGCCCACACTATACATAAACAGGAATTTAAACAAAGAATACATTCACTGCTCTTCGTTTTGCATTTAATGAAATTCAGGAATGCCATCTGATTCACATTAATATTCTTTTATTTAGTTTATTCAGTACCTCTTTGAAAAAAAAAAAAAACTGACAAAGTCTTCAATATTCAAGAAAATGGTAACTGTCGATCAAATCTATAAATTAAACGTCAATCAATAACATAAAAATAAGCAATATTCAAGTCCAAAAATATTAATTTATGAGTTAAAAAAAACAAAAAAAATTATAAAACGGTTCCTTCAAAATGCGTAATAAATAGAATTAATTTTAAAAACAGCATTACAGTAAAACAATTAATGGAGAGAATTCATTCTGTCAAACAAAAAAAAAGAAAAACCAAACATATAAACAGTACAGTTTATGATCTGTGCAGTTTGTACAAACTTTGATCATATATATAGAAGAGAAAGTCTGTGGCACAGTGGAATCTAAGGGTCTAAAAGAATGAAAATGAACAGAACCAAGAAATCTGCTTTATGGTTTGAGCCAATAGCTGCTCATCAAACACATGTGACTTTATCTGTGTGTTTGGGCATTCAAACAGATGAGGGGTAATTAGATCTATCGCCTAAAACCATCATCTCCCAAGCTTCTCCCTTCCCTCTCACAAGGCTAGAAGAGACTAAAATACTTCACCTGAAAACTGTTAGAACGGTGGGTTACGATGTACAAATTCTGCCAATTATCATCAGTGACATTGCTTGCTAAGTCCCTATTGTGCTCAAGCCACATGATGAGTGGACCGACATTCTTCAACCCTCCCACATGGCACTGGAAGAAAATGTAATGAACAGACTGGGAGCAGAGTCAGCAAATTTCAAGACTGCGCTATGTGGGAAGTAATAGAAAATGTCTTTCATTGCAGTCCTGCCTACCCAGCATCTATATGAGAGTCTGTGTGGATTTTTTACTGTTTAGAGTAATAGGTTCATAGGAATACAGAATGATTACATCAAGCAATCAGAGGAACTCTATTACAAGGTTATATGAGGTTATGCAATGATTTAAAGGAACAGAATTATGTAGCACTAAGTTGGATCTATATCCTGCAAAGAAAGCGTGTGATGTGCAAAACATGCTAAGGACAACTTAATTGCCTTCCTATTTTTGTTTTAACAGCAACAAGCATGTGTATGTTTAATACATACTTTGTATTCATGCGCCTGGAACTTTTGCCTAAATTTTGGTTTTCATTAGAGGGTGGGGTTATATAGACAACTGGCTCTGTAAATTGTCCTCAGATCACATTGACACAGCTTGTTATCCGCTTATACAAACTGCAGTGAAGGTGAATCATCAAGTGGGCAATATTCACGTTACCATCTATACTGCAGATTGGTCAACTTGTCCTTTAATGTGGACATATAGAACACTGCTAGTGAGGCTTAATGGCAGGTTTGTAAACTAAAGAGATTTGTCAACAGAGCAGGGGTCCCCAAATGCCGGTCCACAGGCCCCTTGGCACTGTGCCCCAATGGTGGTGATGTGCACACAGGAAGTGCATCACCATCAAGGGGCCAGCAGCCCGGATTGCCCCAGCCACCCTCCCAGCAATAGAGGATCTATATGAAACAATAAGAGAAATAATACAGAGAGGCTGTATGCAGGATTTAGAGTAGTTATAAGACAGGCTGAAGAGGGCAAAATGGGGCATTATATAGAAGGTTAAGGGGAAAAAAATAGGATGAATATGAGGAACAGTGCAACAAGTCACAGACTGCATTTGTCTAATAGAGAAAGAGAAGATGAAACTGAGAATGAGAAAGTCTCATTGAAACATATTTTAACATGACCTGAGTATAAAAATAAAGAACTGCACATAACCGGCCACATATATGTAAATATATACACAAAGAAGTGCTCATTAATGCATTGTTATTACTCTACAACAACAGCCTTAAAAATCCCAAGTACTTTTCTCCTTCCGAGGAAGGTTGCTGCATTTATACCCATATTTATAAACTCTTGCAAACTAAGGGGCACTGGTAGTATTGCAGCTCTCCACAAGTGAATAATAAACATACTATACAATAATACTGAACATCTACATGCTAATGAATGCATTGCACTAAGTAATCACACAGAGCACCATACAAAAAATTGTTCTCAAGGCATTTTCTTTTCTTTTAAGTTAAGGTGTTTTCTCTACGTGCTAAGCTCAAATATGGTAGCCAGACGTGGATCTAATATGGTGGCCAACTGATATGGTGTGTGCCCTTCTCGGTCTCGGTGCTGCAGGTTGGAGAGTGGGGCCAGGTATGAGATAACAGGAACATGACCTGCCCGGAGTGCCAGGTGTATTGGTAGAGAGCCAGAGGCATCTGGTGTGTTGATATCTGCTCCATGCTGGATCAAAACTTGCAAGGTGTCCAGGAATCCTGATCGGGCAGCGTCGTGAGCAGGGGAGGTGCCATATGTATCTTGAATATTAGGCGAGGCACCTTGTTTCAAGAGCTCTGATGCAACAGGTGTGCTGCCAAACATCATGACCTTAAAAATATATAAATAAATAGGGAAAATATTACCAGCATTATACAGAAAGCTAACGTTGCACATTCATGCATGTAAACATATCTCCTTCACACAGTGACACTTTAGGATACTTCGCTTGCATCTTAATTAACCCCTGCTTGCTGGGTGTGAGGTATAATTCAGTAATAATTACATACACACCCTTAAAACAGGGAGTGGTCACCCAACAATACAGCTACCTATCACAAGCAAATAATAGGGAACTCCCTACCCTGCAGAAACTACTGAACTTCACTGAGGGCAGGATATTTTCTACAAACGCTTATGAAGCTGAATATTAATGCTGGATCTAAAGTGTCACTACCATGCACGCCGCTTTCATTTGGAAAAGAACTTAATAATCAGAGATATGTATGTGCAAGCTCCTAATTCAAACTCTCAGTGCAGATGTATGTGTTTCAGCAAGTTCGAGAAATTATTTAACTTGCCTAACTGTTCAGTGCACTGTAAGCTATGATACAAAATATCAGGTTGTTCTAAAAAGGTCTTCAGAGTATTTTTAAAGGAACATCTTTATATTATAGAGATGTGTGTATAATATAATATAACACTGACATTTATAACAATATTTTTCTCTAGATATACCCTCTTGACAAATCAGCATTTGTTTTACGTCCCACTATAAGCTGGTGTACAAGTTTATAGGACATATATCATTTCTGCATAGCAAAGTATCAGTTTCCCAGATTATGATTATTTTATGCACTTTAAGCATTGCTCTGTAATGACTGTTTCTAACCTGCAGGGCAGTTTTTCCAAAGCGGTTGAGGCAGTCAGGATGGATGCGCTCTTGGTGTAGAAGTTTTTTCACTTCTAATAAGTCTCCCCTGGCTGCCGCTCTTGTCAGGCGGTCTCCAGCACTGGTCTCCTGCAGTAACATGAGGGTGCGTAGGAGAGGAACAGCTGCAAGTGGAAGAACTGTAAGGTCAGAGAAACATAAAAAGAAAATTAAAATCTAAAAAGACAGAGACAATTTGTGCGGGGGATCCAAGTGCACAAATATTATGCAGACAGAATATTAGAAACCGCATACTGCAACACTGTACTTTTTACAAATGTAGCTGGCAAGAGAGTAAGTAGGAGTGACCAAATTCAAATGGTAATTAAAAACCCAAGGGAAAATTAAGCTCAGCACAAGTATGAAAGGTAGCAGCATAGACAAATACAGCGTTGCTATTATTCTATCTTATAAAAGATGTGATGCTCGTGGGTTGCTGATAATGCTCAATGAGGATTGGAAATTGGGATTTAGAAACATTAAAATAATTAGCAGGGTATTAAGATATTGTTAAGTTTATTTAAGCACATTATGGGCTAATTCTTAGAAAATAAAGAACCTGTAGGGCAATTTCAGGCAGAAATGTTACCAAGTCCAACAGCTTTCAGAGTGCCCCTTTACCACCCCTTTACCCAGCAGACTTAACAGAAATACTACTTACATTCTGGCTGGACCCATAAATAGTTTGCTAAGCCAGTCCTGATTGCTACTGTCAGTCTTGGCTTAGTGTATGGAATTGTGCCCTGAGTGGAAGAACACTAGGAAATACTCTTTTCCAAGCAAGCAGAAAAATAAACTTGTTGTAAATGTTGTCCTTTTCTAAGTGGAGCATACAGGAAAAACGGCGTGTCTTCCTCGATTACAACTGAAAGTCAGTCCAAGCACAATAATACTCTATTCTTATTGAACCAAAGAACCAAATCACAAACATAGCATAAAAGTCGGCACATCTATCTAGCATAAAACCTCTAGCACAACTCTTGTACTCTTTAAACTCCAGCGGTTCGTGCCCAAAAACTTCGAGTCAAGCATGCTGCAAACACGCTTGCAGCAGTTGAACCAATTGTGCTAATGCAATGAAATCAGAGAATCTTGTGATTTCTAAATGTAATACTATTTAATGTACCCGCTTTCTAATTTTTTTTTTGTCAGTCTGGCCAAACATGCACCAAATATACTAGTGTGAATGAACAATACTTAGATAAATGTCTGCATGGGCTATTAATTACAATAAGCTTTTAATACAATAGAGTAAGTGAAACCTTAGTGACCTAGGTCAGGGTGGGCAACTTTTGCACAGAGTGAGCCATTTCGCTCCCTCCTCCACTGGGGAAAATGTTTTCTTGCCGAGCCGCAAAGGAGGGGAACTGATCACATGACCTACCAACGTCCTATTAGAAGAAGCATCGTAGGAAGATGCGCTCAGAGCCCCAACAAGGCAGCTGAAGAGCCGTGGTTTGCTGATCCCTAACCTAAGCCATAGGGCCTGTTGGTTGCAGAGTGCAAATCCTACCAGCCAGATTACTCATAGAAGAAAGCAATAACTGAGGACTTCACAAAGAAGGTAACTGTTGTAAAAATCATGAACTGTTAATAGTAGAAAAATATCTCACAGTTTCTTAGTTGAAGAATGAATTAAATCAGATGACAGTCACTTGCCAACAGTTCATTTAAATGAAGTACTGTATGAGGCCAGGTTCTTGAAACAATGTAAAAAAACCCTGATAAATATAACAGTAATAAAAAGCACAATATATCCTTATGTAGCCACATGTAACAAATTTGTCTTAAGAATGTGATCAGGCATTAAAGGGGGTCTCCCCCATAAAAAGCACAGTTACTAAAGCTATGGAGCACCATATAAAACTCATTTTATAATATTGTGCAATTATTTTAACTGAAAGCTATAGAAATATTACCCTATTTCTGTTATCCTTTCTTAGCCTGTTTTCTGCCAGCAAGCAACTGTGCATTGAGTTCTCAGAAAGCTCATTCACTGAAATGTCTTCTGTATGTAAATCTATTAGTAATCCTTTAGAAGTGCTACAGATTTTTCCTTAGAATAGATTGTAGCGCTTCATTACTGTCAGTGTCACACCAATTATTCACTAAACCTCCCTCATATCCTAAAAAACAGCTGTCTAGAGGCCAGTGAGCAGGCAAACCAGAAGGTCACAGGGCACTTTGTCTACTCTCGCCATGGTAGACTGCTCTCCATTTCCCAATTTCTGCTGCCTCGTATGTGAACTGTATGAAAGATATCCATAAGGGCATGTCTGACACACTAACTATGGAACTACGGAAGCGCATCTCCAGAAACTACTCAGCTCCAAACATTACTGATAGATTTAAGGCCATTCAAGACTTGGACATTATTTCTAATTGTAAGCGTCCTTGCAGCTGACTGATGACCCATAGTCAGATGATGGTGGAAAGCTATGGCTCTGTGTTGCAGATAGAACAAGGTAAAAAAGCACCATTTTATAGGAAGAATTTTAATAAATTTACAAATTCCACATAACGAGACCCCTGCTAAAATATTAACAGAAGGTCTTTCCACATACAACTATATATACACAACAACAACAACAACAACAACAACACGTGAAGGGACAGTTAAGGTTCCCAAGATGGAAATACAAATACACACAATACAACTGAATGTATGGGCAAACTGGCAAAATGTTTAAATGCCAATTTCCCAACATATCTTATCAATCTGCAGCATAAACATTGGAAAACTCAACAAAGCTGCAATACTGCTGCAAGTACCCAGTCAGACTTCAGTCCTTGTCTGTATGAGTCAACAACGTTCAGCAATGATATTTAAATGATACAATGTTTTAATTAACGCAAGTGGCCAAAATCCCCTAGAATTTTGAATGACAGTTACCGGGGTTGCAACTGAGAGAGCTTCAGCACTTACCAACGCAATAAATAGGCTAAAGGTCATTCATAAATGCAATAATAAAATGTTTGGAATAACTGGGTTATATTAAAGGATAACGAAGGCTCTTTATACCTAGGGGAGATTCTTAATAGCACTAGGTCTAGCTCTGGGCACTGCACAATGTGTAAAACATACATTGGCCCATCGTCAGCTATAGAGATTTATACATTTGCCTGAACAGACATTATTTAAGTTACAAATTGTGGCAGAATGAATATTCTGCAGCTAAAAACTACTTGACCTAATCCATAGATACAAAACTGTTCTTCAGAAAAACAGTCATGTAAGGCGGAGGGGACAACACAGCCAAATAGTCAATGTGTGTGTGGCCAGCTTTAACCTCAATAACTGTCAATGCTAAGCCACACACGAAGAGACAACATGATATCCAAGACAGAGAGCTATGTGCCAAATGAATACATTTCTTCAAGCTAATCTAAGACTGTAACCAGAGCTCAAGGCTGACCTAATATTACACCCAGAGCTCAAACAAAAACCTATGTCCAGGGGCCAGACTGGCTACTTTAAGAAAATAGGATTTGCTGTCCCCTATGGGATAAACTACACAGGCCACTTTGTTTTGCACCGCAGACAATAAGCCTAATTACAATTAGCTCAGCTACAAGCCAACCATTGTGGCCCGGCCTAACAGCAGAACTTTGTTGCCAGATGCGATATTTGAACTTGTATTCGTTATTTCATTGCTTTGCATTTGTTTCTCTCTTTGCCACATAAGTGACATTTTCTGGGGTTCTACCTGAACATGATAAATAAAAAGTTCCACAGAAAACAGTAGAGTGGGAACTTGCTAACATAACAGAGGCTAGGACCAGTTTAGTCAGGCTTTAATTAAGCTAGCATGTTTTTGGCCTGTGGGAGAAAACTAGAGTACCCAAAGGAAACTCACACAAGTACAGGGACAATACACAAACTCCATGGGGAGAATGCCCAAGTTGAAACAGAGCTAACCACAGAGACACCACATTGTTATTTGTTTGATTGTGTTTTTAACTTCCTGAATGCCTAATCTAAAAATACAATCGGATAGCTTAAACAATAAACTTGAACTGGTCAAATTACATTCTTGTTTATCTAAGTTGAAAAGAAGTGAGCAAAATCTCCACAAGGAACTAATACAGACAAACATGCAGGTACAATTACTATTTGGTAAAGATAAAATGCTCTTGTTGGCAGAAATCACAGCATCCAAACAAGTCTTTCTACTCTAACTTTCATCATTTCCCCCTCCCCATTCTTCTCTGCAGTAGGCTTCAAGTCCACAAATATTCATAGGTCTTCTTTGTATTGAGATGCCCACACATACTTTTAGCAATATTCAAATTTGGGGACTGAAGTCCTTTCCTATAAACTAATAAGATATTTCTTAATGTAAGTTCCTGATTAATAAAGAGATACAGAGACTATCAGTGTATTTTGTAATGACTTGGTGAAACTTAACAGAATTCATTATTCTATATGCTCTATATGTTTTATGTTGCTGGTTACAACACAATAGATTCACCTTCCATCTTAATAACTTCCTATTTTGTTCAAATGGATTCCTCTTTTCCCAAAAACACCAGATTGTAGGAAAAGAGCTGAATCTTTGTTTCAGAATACAAAGAATTGAGCGACACTGAATTTGGCATTGGTATTGCAAATGATGGCTCTTTAATGTAGATAGCTAACAATAACTGATCAACTATAGGGATACAAAAACTACTGCACATGCCATATTTTAGTTTTGCTTGTTTCCAGTTTATTAAATTAAGCAGATAAATAGAAATGCATTTTATTTTTTTTTACTTTTCCAGAAAGCAGGTAAACTGAAGAGGGGTTAGGGGGTCCTACTGAATTGCATTAAAAACCCAGTATTACAAATCCTATTTGATGTAGTGTGTGTAGAATTATATGCAGCAGCATAGTACAATTTAGACAAATGCCCCAAAATGAATTGCGTCAGGTGAATGTGTGACTGTTAGCATTGAAAACAATGGGATTTGTGTGCGTACAAGCAGTTAAATCTACTGAGTCCATCCAAATGATTTGCAAATACAAAAGTGTGAAAGAGACCTTTATGTTGAGAGAAACAGTTTAAACACTGCACCTAGGGATTAGCACACACAGGTTCACTTAAGTAATCACAAGCAGTGAATCACAGTACTGAATACCTCCTAAGTCTTATTGGATGAATGCTGAATTTCACAATACAGAAGGAATGACTTTACTGGAAACATATGACAGAATACATTACCTTTCAACATGGGTTAAACAGGGACACAGGTTTTATGTGGTACTAGGAAGGGTAGCTCGTTAACATTTAGGAGTACATTTATAAAGTGGCAAAATGGCCAGTAATGTTTTCCTTTGTTATATCTGAAATAGAATATTCTTTATTTATAGAGTCCTCCCAGTTTTCCCAATTGCCAAGGGACAGTCACATTTTGTGAGCTCTGTCCCACAGTCCCAGGCACTTCCCTGCAGTGACCCACAGGCAATGAGCAAGCAGTGGCTCCTGGTATTGCTGAAAGCATACACTTTTTTTAATGATGTGTTCTTTTTCCAGCTTACACCCATATCACTTAAAATAAAACGATCTCACACTGCCAGCAATTCTAGGAGCTGCACAGTGTACATTCGTTTACAACATATTGAGGATCTGGTGTGGTGGTAGAGCACTACTACAAACCCCAAAATCAGAAGAGTTGGCACGTTGTGTAAATCGTAAATAAAAACAGA
>WMED01013082.1:0-14563 GCA_019650415.1 Pipa parva
TGGCGCAGTCGCCCGAACTGTTCGCACTACTTCGGACAATGGTGAATTCCCCCCTCAGGCACTAGAGGTTTTAGTAGCTGGGATGAACTGCAGGTTGGCAATCTTGATGAATTCAGGCAATGAAGGGAATTGACAGCCGTTTTATGTTTCACCTAAGAATTCAAGAAAATGAAATGAATAACCAGCTTTTATTTGTAAGATTTTTTTAATACAAGTAAAAATATATTTATACATTGTTGCATTGTGAATTTTAAACACTTCCCCTAAGGCAGTTTTATGTATAAATTTAAGCAGTTCCTGCTGCAGCTATACTTTTAGCTTACATGATCACAATTCGATTTTATCACAGTTACTCTACACTCTACAGAACCAAATTCATTTCTACCAGTGGATGTTCTTCTTATATTATTCATCTTTAGTCACAAAACTGGGTGGTTCTTGTATTGTAGCAGGCCAATGCTATCATTGCTCAACTGCACACCCATAACTTGCTATTTTCAGAAATGGACGTTTTGCTGGTTCAGCCATTAATTATGGTGTATATCTATTTCACTTGACTGAATGCCTATGTACTATTTATACCACTACTCTGCACAGGAGGTAGAGACGTCATGCAATAAAGCTGCCACACCCCACTTTATAATCTCAGTACCTAAGTACAAAGAATGCACAATTATTTTTTCACCTTCTATCACCCCTGAATACAGTGTTGCAGCTATCTATCCACAGACACCATCAGATACTGCTGCACCTAAATCACAATACTCTTTTTTTATCTTTATGCAAAAATATTGCCCTAGGTTGCACACGACTGGCATAAAAATAAATTTGGCATTCCCTAAATACAGAGTAGCAATCTCCAGATTCAGTGAAGATCTCTTTCCATTGACAATGTAACATTTTCCCATATAGCAATGCATACGTAAATAAAATGTTAACCCAGCTGGTCATTTTAATCAACTCACTTGCATTTCTATACCAAACAAGCCGGTACACAGGTTTGTAAATATCTTTTATTATGGGGGTTATAGGAAACATTGGCACAAATGAAGACAGACATATGACACCATTACTGACAACAGATTTTGGGGCTTATTCATGAAAGTCACTTAAAGATCTGAATTCACACATATAAAACATAGAATTTAAGTTCACACACCCAAATTACTATATATTTTAAATTGCTCGTTAGGTACAACAAAGCCCACTGGATGACTCCTTAGAGGCAAAATTTATTAAACTCGGAAAGACCGCTCTTGGGGGGGATTCCCGTCTCGGCGAGGCAACTCTTTTGGTCTCGCCGAGATGGGAATCCCGTTAATGCGCATGCTGATGTCCGCACACAGGACATCAGCATGCGCATAATACCATTTGCGAAGTGAGCCGAATGCTTCGGAGCTCACTTTGCTGAATGGTGAATTCCCACCTTGGTCTTTCTGAGTTTACCAAGTGAAATCTTGCGAGATTCTTTCGAGTTATCAAAATCAAATTTTTCAATCTCAATTTTTAAAAATTTTTTTGATGGAAAGGTAGCCGTACTTTACATTAGCAGCATAGTTATCTTTCCATTGAAAAAATTTGATCTCAAAAACTGAAAAAAAAAATCTCGCAAGAACAATGCAAGATTTCACTTGGTAAACTAGGAAAGACCAAGTTATTCACTAAAGTCCGAATGTTTGCATGTAGGTGTGAATTCGCCAGATAAAGACAGTTGCAATAGGCTGCTACTGTCGCAGTCGCATCTTTATAATGAGAATATTGTTGTAGTCGCGACTTTATTATGGGAAAATTGTCCCAATCTTAACATTAAAAAATTGCTGCTACTTTACAATGGGGAAATTGTCACATATTTGCTATGGGAATCCGCTCTTTGCGAATTCGACAGTCAAATTCACACCTTAGTGAATAACCCCCACGAGCAGTCTTTCTGAGTTTAATCAGTTTGCCCCTAGTGTGTAAACACAGAAAACAACAAGGCATAGTGACAGAGTCCGTCACAGTAGCAATTTCGACAATGTATACTGTGTTGTATTCACCAGATTAAAATGGCAAATGAGGGGTTTGATGGAAGGACTGCTACTGCCTGACAGACTATGGCACACTACACAAGAGAGAGCCACTGACATGTCTCACCTGCACTATGGGAATCCTTTGTTTAGTGAATAAGAAGTATAGAATTCACGACTATCAAAAGCATAGCAAGCCAAAGTCATGAAAATTCACTTCAACAGTTGAATTCTCACTTTGATGAATAAATCTTTTCAGTCTATTGTGACTGTTTAGCTTGTAACAGGTTTCTAAAATGTAGTACCGTATTTTCCGGGCTATAAGGCGCACCGGAATATAAGCCGCACTTACCTTCAGGGGGCTTCCATCAGGGCTTCGTCCGTACACAAGGCGCACCGGGTTAAAAGGCGCAGCGCATGACGATATCCAGTTCATGAATATTCACTGCACTTAATTGCCTGCCCGAAGTCTGCCCGATGCCTGCCTGCCATGCCTGCCATGCCCTGAGGTCAGTCCATAGATTAGGCGCACCGGGCTATAAGGCGCACTTAGTATTGCTGAGAAATTCTCAGCATTTTAAGTGCGCCTTATAGTCCGGAAAATATGGTACTGCTTCTCCACAATAAGATGACAGATAGAAAATACCATCTGAACTGTATTTTTGATGAGTGAAGTAATGTAGACATTGTTACGAATGTGATTTTCTGCATGGGGGAAAACAAAATAAACCATCAACAAATTGCATTAGAGAACCCACCATTTTCTTCCCCCGAGTACCAATAACAACCGCAACTACTTCTGTCACTAGACAGTTTACACAATACATTTTCCCACAGTAAAACAGCTAGTGAAAAAAGAAGAAACTGTCCCCTGCAGTACTAAGGTAAGTTTTTATATCACATAGTGAAGGGGTATATCAGATGAGAATTTCTTAGAGAGAGCATTTTCACTGCCTGGAGCATTACAGCAAACACATACAATGAAATTCAGCAGATCTCATAATACGTGTCATGCAGGTCATGCAGTGCTATTACACTGTTAATGTCATTGCTAAGCAGAGACAAGTAGAGTATTGGTGACACCTTTTATTGGCTAACTGAATAGATAGTAAATGCAAGCTTTAAAGACTACTTAGGTCTCTTTTGGGATTTTGTATGCCTGATGTAGAGACCTAAATAGTCTGGAAAGCTTGCATTTACTATATATTCAGTTAGCCAATAAAAGGTGTCACCTATACTCTACTTGTCTCTGCTTTTGTCTATGGCTAACACAGTGCTACACTCTACTGCCCCTGTCAATGCTAAATGACCTACTGAAGTTTGTGGTGTGATTTAGCCATTTTGTTACACAGAATATCCTGACTGAAATGCACAATGCCAAGTTACCAGTTGACAACCTCAAAACTAGAAGTCAGGAAATTGCATCATAAAAATGGTGCTTCCTAAGCCACAGGGCAGTGTGAATTACTCTGTCTAGTTTTTATTAGGGGAAACAATGTGTCCTTATCAGAAGCAAAATAATACAAATGGCTGATAGCAGTGTTTTGGCAGGATCTGGGAGGAAAGACATCTGTATACAATCAGATAAAAGACCAGGTTTTCCTTTTTTTTCCACATCTCAATAGCAGAGTCATTTTTCAGGTAAGCTAAATGTAGACACTCATCTATCATTAGTTGTAGACTCTCTGGGAAGTTGAGGCCCTCTGGCTTAGAAGTGGATTTTCCTAGCTACTGAAGTTATTAGCTACTGACTAAGGGGCTTTGTTGACATGACAAAGCTGCCCTTTTGTCAGCTTTGTTCCTGGGGTTTATTCATTTGCATAATGGATTAGCATTTATCAAAATGCACAGTAATGGGTTGCTATGTGGTCTTGTTTTTCTGACTGAAGGATTCAAGCAAGTTGATAGAAGATCCTCTGTAAAGAGAAGGAAACGTGTATGTATATAATCTATATAACTAAATAGAAGAATAAGGGTTTCAAACAGCTATACAATGTTATTAGCTCTACCTTATCATTGCATCTAACAAATGAAAACAGCATATATCTAGTGAATACACTAACATTGCATGAAATACAGTAAATGTGCACATGACTGAATTTGTGTTTGCAACAGGCTTATATTTGTAGTTCTGCTAGAGAAAAGCTGTTATGATTGTAAAAGTATATTCTATTGAGCAGAAACAAAATACTAGCGTGACATTCAGTGATCACTGATAAGAAGAAAAGAATATTCTGGAATTTTATTATATTTTTTTTGCACAAGATCATCAATACAAAGTACAAGACAACACTGGGTAACTTATAATGAATTAATGTGAAATAAGCAAAAATAATTATATTGATACTTTGATCATATATGATATACTGTATATATCACCTAAGAATACTGTATATACTAATAGTATTTTTAGTAGATGATGCAAATATAAATGTGTATATCACTACCTTGTAAATGACGTTATAGTAAACCTTACTCAAACTCAGTCATTTTTTTATTTTTGCATGTATGTTGTACAGGTGCAATGTAGTTTTCCACTGCAACCGAGGGACATATTTAAGAGTAAAATATTTTCCTAGATAAATGCATTATGCTTTATCATAAGAATGTGTAATATTTAGAGAATATTAGTAGTGGCAGCCATACAAACAGTAATACAGTATATGCATATCATAGCCTCCCCTGCAGAATTTAGAAGGAGGCAAACATTTAGGATTGTCCAATTTTTTTCTGATAAAAATGTTATAGAACAAAAGAGCCATTAAAGGGCAACTAAAGCCTCAGAAAAACTTTGGCTAAAAATGATGTGCCTTATGTATAGGGCTTATTACATCAGCTCATAAGTGCACCAGATCAAGAGCAATTGAACACTGATGACTGTAAAGTTGTCACTGGAGGTAGACATCTTTATTCTGTATATAACCCTCCTTCCTTGGCCAGTGGCTCTGCACAATGTTCAGTCTGCACTTTATTAGAGACTGGAGAAAAATAACTTGGCTTTAAAATATTGTTACAAATGGTAAATAAATATAACTTTTAGCTCAGATCACTGTATTGTGGAATTTGGTTTGTGCATAAAAAAAGCTGCAGTTTCATATGATGTATTTAGCAGAAATTAACCATACCCCTCCCCCCACACTGCAGAGCTTGTTGCTAATGTGCCCTTAGACTGCAAAGGTTTTCAGTCCAGCTATACAATGAGTTAATGTCCTATCAGCCCTGCATTATGTGTATTTTATACATATTAGTTCTAAAGACATGGTTTTACCTGACCATCCCTTTATCAGAGAAAAACTTATTAAAACATACAGGCTGTATAGATAATTTGTAATTTATTTATATTCATAAAATATAGTTATCTGCAGCTCCATCTCCACACTTAGGTAGTAAGTCATCAAATGTGAACAATCATGTAAATGTATGAATTTGTGTCTATTCACCATTTATACTACTTTGCATATTCAGAAAACTCTAAAATGTGGAGAATTCACATCCAGTTTGATATTTTATGATGGTCACAAACTTAAGCACACCTTTTTGCATTATTTTGCATATGCACATGACTTTTGACTACTTAAAAAATGTTGGGTTGTGTCAAAGTAGCAAATTCAGCAAGGTCTATTACTCCAACTTCAACAAGCATAGCAACATATGAATTTGCTACACCTGGGAATTCACACTTTCATGAATAAGCCTTTTTAATGTGCAGATCAGATCATTACTTTAACAAGATATCATTTACAAATGCATCCTGCAGGGCACTGAAAATACAGCTACATAGCTCTAATTCAATACTGAGCCACACCCGGTTAAAGGGATGATATGGTTAGCTTATTTCTTAGGAATTTTCTTACAAAGTGGTGAAATGAATCAGTTATTTAGATCTATTATTTGAACTTGATCTGCAGTTTAGGATTCCTTCTCATCTCATTTAACATGTTTAAAGCCAGTATTCCACTTAAAAAAGACTGCAAGATTGTACTGGAAGCTATGATGCTTGGGATAAGGTATATTTCATAAGTCTCTTACTTTTAAAGGTAATGGTGTTCTGCAACTTAACATAATTCAAAATAATTCAATAATTCTTTATTCTTAATTTGACATCAATGTCAGATTTAATTTATAGCTTTATCAGGAGTTTATAGTCAGGTTATTTTCTGCTAGTCCCCAATCAGGGCGCAGCTGCAGGAGACAAAGCACATTGAGCATGTACAGTGTCTACAGTTCAGCCAAACATGGAGCCCCCAGCTGTCAACTTCACAGGGATTTATCCATTGTCTCATAGGGATACTGTACATGTGGGTATGTTCTGCAGCTTCTTGCATAAGGTTCTAAGGTCCATAAGGCTTCTAGCTAAAATAATTTTAGGCTTTAGTTCCCCTTTAATATAGATTAACACTATATATGTATTGCAATACATGGTGATACCTTAGTTATTGGACTAATAGTAAGGATAGAAGGATAGAAGGATAGATAAGCTTTCAAGAGGTATTGCAATTCTCTTTTTTTATCTATAGACTAACACGACCACTCTATCCTAATATATATATATATATATATATATATATATATATATATATATATATATATATATATATATATATATATGCAAATTGATATATAGTATTTATGTTGATTTACAATTAGTGGGAAGACTAACCTACTAACCTGGAATCCTATATATTAAAGAGCTGGTCACGTTCATGTGTCATACATACCATGTCCCATGTAAAGATTAATGAAATGCAGTTCCATGTGGTCTGGGGACATTTATCACTGCTATTTTCTCTGAGCGAACTAGTAGTGGTGCCCCACCCCATTTTAACAAAGTAGAAATTCAGCTGCAAACTAAAGATATTTGAAAGTAACAAATGGCTCATTTAATCTGATTTATAATAAATTCCAAAATTGAAAATTACTGCATGTGAAGCTCTCAAATGAGAAAATTAAGGCTTAAATGCTACTTTAAATTCCAAGGAAGAATTCAGCAATTTCTAAAGAATATTTTAATTTAATGTGATTTAGATTTTTCTTGAAAAATCTACACTTAGATTGTAAGCTCCTTGGGGCAGGGACCTCCAACCTCTTGTGTCAATCACTACCTAGCATTTAATTTGATGTACCCTTGTTATATTTTACTTGTATTGTTTAATGCACTTTTCCCTTGTTTGTATTGTACTTGTACTGAATTGTACAGCGCTGCGTAAGTTTGTGGCTCTTTATAAATAAAATTATACATACATACAAATAAATGTTTCTAAGATATTTCTAAATATTTTGTTTTGTATTTAAGCTTAATTACAGGGCAACTGAAATGGCATTGCCCCACCTAAAGTCCTCTAAACCAATCATTGCTGTAATTACCTTGTGATGTCAAATGATTCCCCCCATGTGGTTAGCAAGAAGGAGCACAGATTAGCATTAGACAAAGCTTTGGTCTGGAAGCATCTACTTTTGCTCTAAGTCAGCATCATGAAATCACTCTTAGTAGGAGTATTAGTTTTTATTTTTGAAAAAGTCTTTATTTTTGCTAACTTAAAATTATTTAGTATATCATCGAAAGAAAACTGTTATAGGCAGCCTTGTGATGTTAATTTAATTAAAAGAGGTGACTTACTGGAGGTTCCTAGAACATTGTTTGTTCATTTTGGAATCTATTTGGGAAATAACAAAGTAGCTCATTTGATGCCAGATATTCTTCCAGCTTTGTCTGGAAATACATTTTTAATTAGAAAAGTTGTAACAAACAAAAGGTTAATATTGGGCGTTTTGGCAAAAATAGCCAGCATAAGAGTGGACACTGTGCAGGATTTTGCATATGGCGGAAATATTATAGTAAACAACATGGACAGAACCTTTCAGACAAAACCTCTATTTAACGAAGAAGTGGCTGTGAGGGCAGAAAAACTGGTAGGAGCAACATCTTACAGCCTTCTGTGGAACAACTGTGAGCATTTTGTGACTTACTGCAGATATGGAATCCCTGTGAGTTGTCAGACTGATAAGGTAACTTCTATTTAGAACATTTCTACATACATAATATTTATATCTAATACACACAGCTGTAACATATTATTTTATAGGTTGAAATTTAATATTGCTTTGTTCTAAAACTATGATGCAATAACACTAAGTAAATTGTAAAATATTAACTTAAGTTAACACAGTTGTAAATATCTATTATACTTCAACAAAATATGTAAGACTTATCTATTATATTTCTTTAACAAAATGATTAAAGTAAAAATAGAAATTTGTGGATCAGTTTTTTTTTTTTCATTTTATTTTACTCTTTTATAAATGTGTCCTTAGTGTAGTATAACAATGCTGGAACTAAGGAGCAATTTTTATCTGAACTGTTTCTTTATTGTCTGCATAAAGTGTGAATGACCTGCAAAAATGATGATGTTCACTTTTAGAATATTTGTAACAAAGACAACAAGATGAATTTGTAAATGTTATTCTTTCTGCTCATTGAATTTGTGCTTGTGTTATTAACATGTAAAGCTAAACAGGTATTGCTATTTAATTTGAAACAAGGAAAGGTTATTTTCGAGAACCTTTAACCTTCTTAATGATCACAGAGTTCCTGTAACTACAGGATACATAAAATCCAGAGCTTAACAGTATCTACTAAGGACCCGTGAAGGTGTTACTTCCTTGCAATCATTCAACTTTCTAACTTTTTCTTTCTTTACTTCGAAATAATACATTTTTTTTTCTATATATATGATTTTTTTTCAAAATAATTTATGTTTATTAACTCTTCTAACAAGACCAGTAATTATGTCTTGTAGAAAACAAGGCTGCTAAGAAATGTATTTGAGTACCCTATTTATGTATTATGTGATGTCCTAAGTTAGACACATTTCTATCTTGCATACAGGCAACACATGGATTCTGTTAAATATTTTTATTAGAAAAAGTGTAGACAAAGCGAAAAAAAACCCAAACAGTTGGTGTTAATGGACACAGTACTGCATACACACAATAACTGTTCATACACATATGCACACTAGGTCATACCTCATACAGGAGGCCATTTATTTGATTTAAAAAATCAGTTTAAAAAAAATACTATTTTTAAAGTGCTAGGCTCATAGTTCTTTGTCATTTGACTAATTGGAACAGATTGAAATGTTAAATTCTCCAAAATGTCTGAGACTATATAATGCATAAACCTGGAATTCACAAAATAAATATAAGGGAGAACAATTTTGGTTGGTTTTACTTGCGTTTTTATGGGAAACCATCATTTTAAAATAGGTCTTTCTTTCTTCTAAAACTCTACCAAATGTGCTGTCTGTTTTACTATTCATTAACAAATTTAGAGTATCACATGGTTGCATTTGGTCTGAAAGCTGATGTCTGAATATCGGCCTGAACTTATTAAATTGGTTATATTTAATTTATTTTTCAGTTCTGTGAAATGGTAAAGAAAATTATTCAAGATCGGAGAAGTGTTGTACTTTCCGCAGCTATAGGATTGGCATCGGTACTGTACATGGGCTTTGGACTGCTCACCATCATTCCTAGTTTTCTTATTACCCTTTCATTGTGGATGGCAAGCTAATTATTAAGGACATAACAGCAGGAGAAATGCATCTGTTTCATGAAATATATATTCTATAAAAAAAAAAAAACAGATTCCAGTTGACTGCAAGACTCTCAGTGCCTTTCTGCCTTGTGTCAATTCATATGTGTATATGAAGAGTCATCAAGATACAGTACAGGAAATAAATGTTTGAACACTTTACAGGAAAACAATGTATGCATTATTAAAGCATTGTTTGGCCTACCTTTGTTCCATAATTTCTAATAAATAAAAGTAGTATTAGCTTTGGAATAAAAAGAGGTCCTCTTTCAAAGTATTATTTTGTCAGCATGAAGAAAGAAAAAAAAAACCAAACAACTGCATTTGCATCACTTTTATAAAATGGGTGTAAAAGTTGGATTTGTTGACTTAAAGGTCATTTATATTGCTTTTAAAATATTTGATTCATATTCAAATAAAATATTAATCACTGCAATATATGGGAAATGTAATAATTACATGTTGTGTTAGATTCCATTTATTTAATAATTTGGCAAAGAATTAAAATGTGATATTGAACCACATTAAGCAAAATAAATGATGTAGTTAATGTTTAAACAGATGCATGTCACAGTGAAATCTGCTCTAGTAAATCATGATCATCAGTAATATCTTTTTCTAAGACTTTGCTTACCTCTGGATTGAAATTTTAAACAGTGGTTTATGCCAATGCTTATAAAACATTTGGAATGTCTTTAACATTAATATTATTTGTAGCACTTTAATAAACATGAAATATTTTGTTTTTTAATTATTACAATGACTTGCATTCTCTATTGCTATTGTTTATGGGCTATTGTTCTGTCAAAAAAGCTCTCAGAAGGTCTCATCCTATTGTAGGTTAGAGAGCCTCTATATTTTTCAAAAATGTCAGTGCAAATACTTTAAAAGAGAGGACGTGCTGCAAAATATGCAATTCAGATCACTTTGGGCTGGATGAAATTTAGTACAATGATTTGTGAATCGCTTACATATTGCTTTGGTAACTAAGTCCAAGAATGATACAAATCAGTTTACTTCTCTATAGTGAAGACTTACTGGGACACACAGAGTCTATATATTAAAAATAAATCTAGATTTTTTTTTTTGTGCCTATAGTTATTTTAAAAGGTTCCCTAGTGGTCTTTTTTCCAAGTCTACTTCTTTTCTTATGTTTCTTATAGAATTTGTTTTGTTTACCACTTGGATATTTGATAAATCACTTTACCCCTTTATTTTACATTTATTTTGCAAGACAAGAATTAACCAAGACAACTTGGTAAAATGTGCAATTTCTCAATTGTAGGGCCATGTTCTAATTAAGATCAATGATCAATATCATGATTTTACTAGTTCTTGTATGAAATAAACAGTAAATGTAATAATGCAAATTATTTAAAAAAAATAAATAAACAAGAGAAATTAGAGAATATAATTGGCCATTATAGGCAGTTAAGGAGTAGATTAACAGATTACAAAGTTGCTATAGGTAACTTGAAGACTAAAGCAAATAGACAGTCTCTACTGTTGTACATAGCTTCTTAAAGTCAGAAATTATAAATACATCTAAGAAATATACAAAAACATATTCATATATACTATAACCCCTGCTGAAATATTTATTTCAATTACTATTCAAATATTATAATTCATCTTTAGTGACAAAACTATATTATACGCAAGCAGTACTAATACAGAAAATTGTACTTCCAGCTGACCCTTGACAAAGTCTTCTGTCTCAGAGGATTGACGATTAAGCACCAGGTATTGTATGCAACGAAGAACGTTGGGTTCTAGGGGCATGACCCTTTTCATGACAGAACAGTTGTTTGTAGCTGATGGTCAGCACATAAAAGTACGAGAAGGAAGACCGCACATGAGCCAACTCAGTTGGATACTACAGAATAATCATTAACACATTCAAGCTATCAAACCTTTATCTCTGTTCCCTTTTACATTTTTTTTGTTTAAGCAGGCATCAGCCTAAACAGAGTGCTGTATCATATTATGTGCAAACTTTTCATATTCATGTACATTCTTACTTCTGGAGCAAATCATTGTCCTGTTCATAAATAATTCTTAAAACTTTATTTAAACAAATAAATGTCTTTGATAATATATTTTCCAGTCTGCCCCACACATCCAATTTCCTTATGCCATGCTTGATATAAGACACAGAGCACATTTGCTTCTCTTTGAACATTGTCTTGCTGATCTACTCTTTTCTGTTTGAACTTATACACAAATAGGAAGTGTCAAAATGAAATTCCTGAAAGAAAAACCAAACCACCTAGCCTCTCAAATAGCCTAAATTAACATTAAAAGATAATTATTTAAATCGCTTAATCATCCATTCCATAAATCATACTTAGACTGTGTTTAAGGTTTTCTTTTTCAAAACAATCCTCTTTGATATATTTTTTTGTTCTTCCAGCTGCCATAACACAGACTTCTCAAAGTTATCTTAGCAAACAGCACTCATGGATTAGGTATAGTTTTAGTAATTAAATCAATTGTTCTTTTTAAGACTGTGTGAGGTATCAGGAATACACATGGATGAGCCTTTTTTTGGATGAATGACACTGTAAGCCACCTGTAGTCTTAATACTGAACCACAGAATTGGGTACAAATCTGTCATCAGCTCAGTGTTTTTGATAGTTCCCTAAAGGACATTCAGGTCTTTGAAATGAATCTCATTCCCTGACAGGCAGATCTGTCACCAGAAAGAGAATTTGAGCAAGAAGTGGATTGCTTGCATTCCTTAGCATCTGTTTTCAGTCTTTAGAAAGTATTCTTGTATGTTTTAATTTAACCACCTCTCTTTTCCCAACAACTCAAGCAGCATACATACCATTAGTAAATTATCCCTTTTCGATGGAAACCCATACATAACATAAATAGATCTAATATACCTAAATATCACCCTTGGTGTTTTTGAACATTTCTATTCTTATTCATGGGCATCTATTTCCATGTTGCTGTAATTTCTACTTCCATTTTTAGAACAATGTTTTATATTGCCATTGAGTGGTTTTTGTGTTTGGGGTGGCTAAGTAAAGGCTCTGAACTTGCTGATAATGCCATGGGTTGGAGATACATCAATGATCAGGAGCCACTGTCAGAATGAAGCCAGATTTGAATCCATGGGAAGGTATTAAATAAGTCTACTTTATTACAACTACATACTTAATGTCAAAGCAGGTACTCCTTCCAAGGAAGTTCCATGAGGTTTGGGTAGGGATCATTCTGAAACTTTGGGGCAATGCACCAGCAGTGTTTCTGCTTAAATGGATTATTAGTGATTTAAGATGCCTAATATAAAATTGAATAATCATAGCCAAGAATATATTGCCCAGTCTGTATTATGATGTGATCATTTAGGTTTCTGAGTTTCATGTAAAGTTAAGATAAGTTACCACCCAGTCTATTTAACGTCGGCCATGTAACATCCTCATGTTTCATGTTCATTAATATAATAAACACAGGTATTTGCTCCAGACTATTGCACTTTCTAAGCAGCTGTGATTACATTACATTTAGCCATACAGCATGGGGAATTCATGTAGGGTTAGCATGAATATGTAAAGTAAGAAAATGCCTTGCTAACTGCTCAATAAAATATTTTTCTTAATTCATAATATGAGGACCCTAGCAAGATTACTATACTATAAATTTTGTACTGTACAGGAAAAAGAATATAGAACATACACTGAACAAAGGAAGACTAACAGTGCACAAACACAGAAATTATTCTTACACATGCTTTGCTAACTGGCTTCTACTCTCCCTCCTATACCCAATCCAGTCCATTTTATATTCTACTGCCAGGATTAACTCCCTCTCTCTGCAGAAGGCTTCTTGCAAAGTCTGTTTACTTCATGGCTTACTGGTAAAAGATTAATTATTTAAGGTGAGCTCAATATGACAATTAAAGCATTTCATTCCACTGCCCCCATTACATCTCTTTACTAGCACACTTATGTTCCTATATTCCTAATAAGGGTTAGGGTGTGTACTAACAATGCCTTCTCCTGAGTATTCCAGTCTCTCTTCTCTTGCCTCCAACTTGGGTGCAAACACAGACAATGTAGTGTACAATCCATGCTCTGCTCTATGGGAAATATGTGAGGTAGAGTATTTAGCAGTTTATTCAGCCTGCTCTTCTGTTTTGTATAATAAAAAGACTTCCCTTTTTTAAAATTAAAACAAATTGTGCTGATTCTGCTCAATGCTGAATTGATGCTGGTGCAATCTGTACCATTAATATAAGATCTGAACAGCTAAGCTTCTCTTCTGCATTTGAACCATTTCATGTTTTCATTTTGTTCTTTTACACAGCAAAGAACTGGTTTATATATACATGCACACAGACCATATTTTATAGCAGACAGTGCAGAGCCGGTGATGAAAACTTAGGAGTACACAGAGGAATGCTCTACCTTGTGGCCTACACTATGATTATTTAAAATGGGCAACTGCCCACTTTTACTTGGAACCTAGATTCTTATATACTTGGTGGAAAGGCATTCTGCTCTCTAACTTCCTGGTAGTGTATAAACCACCTTATAACAGCCTTAAACATGTAGCTAGTTAATGGTAAACCTTTCTGCAGTCCTCAGAATGGGAACTTGATTATACGCTTGTAATTTAATTCAGCTGTTCTTTGTTAAACACTTTCCCATGTCTGTATTATAATTGTGTTGTTGTATTGTACAGTGCTGCGAATCCTATATTTTGACATAAATAAAAATATACATACATACCCCTACTGGTATATTTGCAGTGCTGAATTCACATCTCAGGAGCCTATAAGTGCCTTAGTCCATGCCTATGACCTGACCATGCTCCTTTGTGCAAAGGATCACAGACTAAATTATGCTATCTGAAGTGCTTTATCTATGTAAAGTGAAATCACAAAAATTCAATATTTATATACAAACCCCAAAATCAGAAAAGTTGGCACGTTGTGTAAATCGTAAATAA
>WMED01013083.1:0-14562 GCA_019650415.1 Pipa parva
GCGCTCCTCTCTTCCTCTCTCACCACTTACTGATGATGTCTCATAACATCATTAGTATGCTGCTGGGGGAGGGATGAAGAGAGAAGCTCTGTGTGAGCCGGGCCGGGCAGGAGGTAGCGGTATAGAAAAGGAGGGGGACGAGCACCACATTTGCGCCCCTCTCCTGCAGCTGCCTCTACCGGCCCGGCACTGGGGGCTGGGTAAATGGCCTCAGGGGGCCGCATCCGGCCCGCGGGCCATAGTTTGGGGACCCCTGCTTTAGATCTTTTTTTAAGTGGGTTTGTTTCCTGGCAAATACAGAATATGCAAAAAAAAAACCTTCAGTTTTTTGAGAGAATGAAAAACAAACAGCAGGCAAACCCATGCACTATAATCTTATCCAGACACAAGTCCATTCTGCCCTTTATCATATAGGGCAAACTATCTGTGTTCATCAGCCTATAAGGATTTTTCACCAATCAACTAATTGGGGTTAGTGTGTTCCCTAGTTAAATAGACAAGTAACACCAGGCACACAAGATGTTATTAGAATTGGCATTGCAGTTATTTCTATCTAGAACTTAGTAAACACACATTTTCATTGGAAACAATGTAAATAGACAGCAAGGAAAAAATTAAACTCTAAACCAGGGATGGCCAACCTTTTGAGCTCAGTGTGTCAAAAATCATAAAAAACTGAGCAAAACTCGGATGGTGTGTCACTTCGAGAAAAATCCAGAGGAGTAGCAACTCTCCTACTGAGAGCGCAGCACTAATGGCACCATGACACGTCAGCAAAAATGTCTCGGCTTGTCACCTCTTACACGTGTGTCATAGGTTAGCCATCACTGCTCTAAAAAGAAATCAGGAATACAGCTTCAAAATAACATTTTTACCAGTACCAGTAGGAATAACTGCTATGCCAATCCAAATGCAATTTTTTTCTTTTTACTGGCCCTTTAAAAGTGAGTATTGTTACTAGTTTTATCACTTAGCAGATTTACATCTCATGAGTTTATAGAGGCACATATAGTGCAAAGAAAGATCACAAATGTCAGGTTCAACAATTGTATATATGTATATATATTTTTATTTATAAAGCGCCACAAAGTTAAGCAGTGCTGTACAATCAAACAATACAGTTATAATACAGAATAGGGAAAAGTGTAACAAAGAACAAGTGAAGTAAATTACATGCATATTTTCCAGAAGATACATCACTCTTTCAGGGCGAAATTTATTAAACTCTGAAAAGCTATTTTGGCTTTTCTGAGTTTAATCGGGCAAACACCCGTAAGTTTCTCGCGGTTTGTATCACGCATGGCTAGCCTTTCCATGGATATATTTAATAGAAAAGGTTTCTCGAGGCGAGTATCAGTCACAACAAATCTCGCAATACTTACCACGAGAAACTTTCGGGAGTTCGCCTAATTATTAAACTCAGAAAAGCGAAAACGAGCTTTTTTGAGTTCAATAAATTTCACCCTAAGTGCCAGGCCATGATTGAAACAAGAGGATGCAATTAAATATTAAAAAAAAAAAAAAAAAAAAAAGACTTCTTTTGACCCCACCTCTGTCTCTGAATAGGAGAGACACCCTTCTATTTGTGCAGTGCCTATAGGGAAATTTAGCACTACATTTGACACATGGCTAGAGCGGGACATGTGAACCTGAAATTACATGAATGAATAAAAGCATATAATGCAGTAGTTCACTTTATCTTCATTTTCCTTCACCCCATACTTTCAGTAAAGACAGTAGAATGAAAAGTAATGGAGACTATAGATATAAATAGGATGTTTAAGCATCTGGCCAGAAATACACTTTTGTTTTAACTCCTTTTTTTTGTATGAAAATATTTTTAATTTGCAATTAAACTACTGCACAGCAGACCAGTAAAAGGTTTAGTACAAATCCATTAAGATTGTTTACAACCTATTTAAATGGACAGCCATGCTTAATGTGCAGTGCTAGTTGATTTCTGTCTGTAATATAATTGATATTTTCTGTTATTACAGGTAAACAATGCACATGTTGTCCCAATAGCTTATCCCACTTCAGACCACATTCGCACTGCTATCTTCAGTAAGCGTGCAGCAAATTGGATTATTGCAGCCTGACAAAAGATTATTGAGTTCAGAAACAGGACCGTGATTTTCCACAAGTGGATCAATGCAGATGTTCAGTAACCACAAAGGAAAGCATTGTGTTAACTAACAATGTGCAGCTACTGATAAGTATAAAGTATAGATTGTCGAGTAACATCTGAGTAATCACAATGATATTTCTGTTTTTGTAGAGATACAAACATTATCTGCTTGTTGACAGCTATAAAAAGGCTTGTTATACCATTAACCACTGGAGAAAACAAGAAAAATCCATGGCAAGAGAAAATCAATCCACAACCACTGGATTGACATTTGTGAATATTTGCCTTCCTTTAGAATAGAAATGATTCTGCACCTAATACAACAGAAATTCTTCATGTGTATTAGCCTCTCTCTAAATCAGGAGTCCCCAAACTATGGCCCATGGGCCCTGAGGCCATTTACCCACTCCCCATCACCAGGGCCGGGACTAGGGGTAGGTAGCCACCTAGGGCACTGCAATCTTGGTGCCCGCCCCCCTCATTTTCCCTTCCCCTACCTACCTTGTCTTCAGCCCAGCTCCATCTGGGCTCCAATTTTGCTCATTTGCACCATTATTGTGTGACCCACATTTTTTTTTTTGGGGGGGGGGGGGAAATCTTTTTTTTTTATTCACACACTCACCTCTCAGGTGCCGGTTTATATTTCACTTTCAAGTTTTTTTACACTTGTGATACGGCACTATTCAGTGTCTGTTTTCTTTGCACTTTTTTTTCATAGGCTTTTTATCTTTTGGATTGGATTTGAGAATATTCCGTGTGAAGAAAGAAGCTGCAATTTATATTTTGGGGCTTTACACTATATAATAATATTCTGTATATACCACAGTATTTTAGCGCTGCACTGATTTCTTACATTGCAATTTTCCAGTAATCAACTATTCAAGTATAATTGAAAGGTTTTTGAACAAACTGCCTATGATAACAGTATATTTAAAAAATAAATAAATAAACACTCAAAATGCATATTCTAAATTATTATGCATAGCACAGTTTTCAACCTTTTCATTTTTATTAAGAACAAAAAAATGGTCATTTGTTAAATTATAAGCATTAGCAGGTTATTACATACTGAAATCAGTTTTCAAGTCATAACTTTATTCTAGGTGATGTTACATTTGCACATAGGACCACTTGTTCGAAAGGAGCTTCTGAACTCTGTCGTCCAATTAATTTGTCAGTTTTTGGATGGTTTCTGCTTCAATTGTTTTGCATGAGGACAGAATACCCTCCCAAAGCTGTTGCTTAGATGTGAACTGCCTCCCGCCATTATAGACACTCCTTTTGATGATGCTCCAGAGGTTCTCAATGGGGTTGAGGACAGGGGAGCATGGGGGCCACACCATAAGTTTGTCCCCTTTTATGCCCATAACAGCCAGAGATGCAGGTGTGTTATTTGCAGCATGAGACGGTGCATTATCATACATGAAAATGATCTTGCTGCAGAATGCACGGTTCTTAATTTGAACCATGGCAGGAAGTGCTGTTTGAGAAACTCCACATACATTATGGAGTTCATCTTTTCCCCTTCAGGGATCCTAAAAGGGTTGACAATCTCTCTCCCCATGATTCCAGCCCAAAACATTACTCCACCTCCTCCTTGTTGGTGCCGTAGCCTTCTTTGCATCCTCCACTCCATCCATCTGGACCATCGAGCGTTGCACGGCACTCATCAGTGAACAAAATAGTTTTGAAGTCAGTCTTCATGTATTGTTTGGCCCACTGGTGCAGTTTCTGCTTGTGTGCAGTGGATAGAGGAGGTCGACAGGATGGCATACGCACAGCTGCAAACCTCTGAAGGACCCTGCATCTTGTTGTTCAGGGGACACTGGAGGCACCAGCAGGTTCAAAAACTTGTCTGCTGCTATGACAAAGCTTTTTTTGCAGCTGCTCTTTTAACCTTACGTACTAGCCTGTTGGAAAGAGTCCTCAATTTTCCCTTATCAGCACACACACATATGTGCTGTGAATCAGCTACATACTTCTTGATTTTGCAATGATCACGAAGTGTCTTGGCAATGTTGATAGTAGTCATACCTTGACCTAAACACTCCACAATTTGTTGCTTCTCAGCAGCCGACACATCCTTTTTCTTTCCCATTTTGGCTGAAAATGTAGGCTCCTTAATAATGTGGGACAGCCTTCTTCAGTAGTCTTGCCTTTAATTGGACACACCTGCCAAACTAATTAGCACAGGTGTCTGCAATTGCTTTCAGTGATATAAAGAGCCCTGACACACATCACCATCAATGAGTTTAACTGACAAACAAAAAAATTCTTACCTCATCACTTCTAAACACTTTTGGCATAATAATTTGGAACATAGTGTAATTGTATTGTTGGATTGTACAGAGCTGTGTAGCCTAGTGGAAATTTATAAATAAAATTATATATACATACATACATACATACATACATACAAGTACTGTAGGTCAGGTTCACACTGGCGTATTTTAACGCTGTGCAGCAAAAAAAAAAAAAAAAAAAAAAGGAACTGCAAATCCCCATGCAACTTAGCTGTTGCTGGCCACACAAGCACTATACATAAGCGTGCGTAGACGCGAAAGCTTCTTGACATCGTATATTTGGATGGTGTATATACACGACGTGAAGAATGCGGCCAGATAGGAAGACCCACAAACACAGAGGGAGCGTTCACACCATGTTGGGTAAGTAGTGGAAAAGTGCATCTAAAAGAATACACCAGACTGAAATATGCCTGTGTATTTTCTAGACTCGCTTTTCTAAAAGTGCAACGCATATATGGGCCATGTGGACCAGGCCTTAGGCTAGGTTCTCACTAGCGCAGGGGTCAGCAAAGTGCGGCTTGCGAACCACATGCGGCTCTTTAGTAACCTTGTTGTGGCCCGGAGTGCATCTTCCTAGCCTTGCCCATGACCTCCGACGCTGCTTCTCATTGGATGTCGGCAGGTCATGTGATCAGGAGAGTGCACTCCTCCCCCTTTGTGGTTTGAAGAAATTTGTCGCCACTGGAGTGGGGAGAGAAATGACTCCCTCCTTTTCTAAGTTTGCAAACTCCTGCACTAGCATATTATGTGTAGTGCATAATAGACTAGTGTGAAAAAAAAATACAACTCTTTGAATCCCTATGGTACTTACTTTGTCCTGGACACACTAGTGTATGACACATGTACACCATGTCCAGAACGCTCGCTGTTACATTTTTGCCGGTGTATACACACTGCACACAAAATATGGCCAGACAGAAAGAGCTGTGATCGTCGAGGGAGTGTTCACGTTGTCGCAAGTACAACTGAAAAATACGCTGGAGCATTTTTTCACACTAGTGTAATTGGTGCTGCGCATAATACGCTAGTTGAAACTAGACTCAGGCTAGGCTCACATTAGCATATTATGCTCAGCGCACAATACTCTAGTGTGAAAAAAAAAAATATGCCAAGAGTATTTTTCTTTTGAACTTACCAGCGACAGTGTAAATGCGCCCTCTACGTTCACATCACTTCTTGTGTGATTGCATTTTGGGCACAGTGTATAATATGCCGGCCAAAATGTGACACACAGCATTCTGGAGCTAGCGTATGCACATCATACGCTAGTGTGTCCAGAACTATGTGAGTAGCGTTGGCTTTCATTGAGCCATATTTTTTTTTTTTCACACTAGCGTATTATGCGCTGAGCATTACACGCTAGTGTGAACCTAGCCTTAGGCATGTAATCATTAACAAATTGGTCTGTTATCTCTAAGATGATAGCAGCCTTCTGTACTGCATTATTGTGTTTGATTAGCAAGGTCTCTGCTCAGTCCTCATTTCCACAAAAGGTTATAATATCAGCTGTCGTTGATCTTTTTTTTTTCTTTTACATTTAGTAATAGACTAATAGTTATACCTGTATTAAAAAGAATGCAGTATGAATCATAAGCCCACATAACAAATATTTGCCAACAAGAAAAGCCTTTTATTAGCTGAGCTACATAAACATACAGAGGGAGGAGAAAATATAATGAACAAACACTAAAGCAAACTAAACGTTTCCACCCACTATGCATACACAAGTTTATATTATGTCTGTAACCACCATTTGTTTTATAGTCTCCCCATTCAAGTGAAATAAATAACCCATCCCATTAAACACTGGTTATAACCAAAGTGTTGCAGATTCACGGTTTTGAATCAAATCGCTCTATTTGCAAAAGTCATTGTCATTTTGGAGTGTCAGTGAAAGGGGTCCCTGAGAATTCAGTGATCAGCCAATGGGCATCACTTACTTACCAGGAATGGGATCAGTTGTCTTCAACTTTATTTATCCCTAAAGGGGTATACATATCCCTCCCCATCTCATGTCCATTATTCCCTGATGATGCCTCTTCTACACAATGCCATTTTCGTAGATCTCCCCTACATTTTTGCATACTGCATGTACATGTTACTTTCAAAGATTCTCATTCACCGCTGAGCACCAAGTTTTCCTATAGTAGCATGGGTTACCATGCATTGCCTTTTTATCTGCTGATTTATACTTAATGTTTGAAAGCAAATCTGCCATCTTTGTGCCTCTGATGAGCACAATGGAAATTCAGTCTAAAGACTCCAATTGTCAACAGTGCTCTCTAGGACCCAGTATACCATGCATGGTAGTTCTTCCTTGTTTAGCAACCTATAATTAATGTGCAAGTAAAATGGAATGGTACGGCATGAAGACAATAATACCTATGGGCAAATGATTATTGCCTGTGTCTGGTGTTGATTACATTGAAGCATAAGCAGAAAGAGATGCACCACATTCCTAGCATTGTAATAATGCCCCCATGTACACAGCTCAATTTACAGCATATTTGACATTTTCAGCTTGTTTGTGAAGAATTTAGCACATCAGCCAGCCTGTGACTTTACCTCCCCTATAAAGGCTAGTTTACGCTGACAACTCTTCTTCAATTCAGAAGCTGCTACAAAAAGTTGCTTTTTTTATTTATTACCTCAACATTACAGCGACTGCAACAGTTGTGTGGAGTGGAATAAGACTGGAAGCTTCATGCAATGCATCTAGTAGTTATATCTTTCAAAATACCACTGAACTAAATGGAGTTACACAGGGGGTAATTCAGAATAGTGCGAAGTGAGGTGCGGAGTCCTCGCCTCACTTCGCACTGACTGATATGCGCTCGCTGATGTCCTGCACACGGACATCAGCAAGTGCTTTAAAGGGATTCCAGTCTCGGCAAGGCGACTCTTTTGGTCTCACCATGACTGGAATCCCTTTAAAGCACTCGCTGATGTCTGCGTGCAGGAGATCAGCGAGCGCACATCAGTCAGTGCGAAGTGAGGTGAGGACTCCGCACCTCACTTCGCACTATCCTGAATTACCCCCACAGTCTTCACCCTACATGGTTGGACTGGAGGAGTGGGGTGCACCTCACCAGCTAACGTGTGACATCACTCAAAAGGTCAGCGAGTGAGAAGATTCTGGCTGCTGGGTGGACCCGCTCAGGCCCTGGGGCACACTGTACTAGGCTTGCCACTACTACTGGGGGCACAATGGAGAATCCGCCAGTCCAACCCTGTTACCCTACATGAGATCACACAGTTGCAGGTACCAAGAAGCACTTAATCACAACAAGAATAAACTGACATTTTTGCTACAAGTAGTAGAAGTGGTTCTACTGCTTCTAACCAGAAGCTACAGAGTTGTCAGTTTATTTAAGCCCTTTATGTTATTGACAATATTTGTGAAATCTTTATCTCTTTGTTTAATTCTGTTCATAGAGATGTTTAAGCCATATGATTAGAACTTCCCTTATTAGAAGGGATGTTACTAAACTAAGATCACGATCAGCCACTGCTATGCTTACTGATTAGAAACACTAAAAGATTAGGGAAATACAGCCCATCTTACTATTTACATGAAATTGGTCAACTTACGCCAGACCATCCGTTGTTCCAGGATGTCCTGATGCAATCAGCTGAATCACACCATTTCTATTTTACCAGCCCAAACTAAACAGAGATAAAAAGAGCAAACATTGCTAACTGCTAAAACTGCAGACTGCCATCAGTAAGACTTGGAGATTTTATTTATTCCCAGCTTGTAATTCTGGAGTGGCTGTCATGGAACTCAGGTTTGTACATAATAACACATACTGAACAACATATAAAAGGCCATATGTCTTATTCAGTATGAACATCTGGTTTTTAGTATATATTATGGGGGTTAAGAAAAGGCAGGGTTGGAAGACTGTTTGCAGTAATCCAACAGATAATATATTACTTCCAGCCTACCAAAACGTTTCACAAATCTTCAGAAACATGCTAATGGGAAGCAGGGAGTAGTAAAAGCATTCAGCTAAGACTAAAGTAAATTAAAGAAGTTACCATGCTGCTAAAGGGCAGCTGAGTTGACATTGTGACTTTACCAATCAGATCCCTCAAATCACAATCTTGCAGAGACCTGATTGGAAAAGCCACAATATCCTCTGCGCTTTAACTTAGCCCCCTTCCGATGCAAGTTTGAAGTCAGCTATTGGATCTATATGGAAGCAGAGAGACAGGTCCATTTTAAGGGAAATATAATCATCTCAGCCCACAATTACTGGGGATAACAACATACCAGGCTCACTACAAGTAGGAAGTTGCACAGTATTGTTTTCTACTTTACTTGAAAGAATTCCTACAGTGGAGGTCCTGGGTGCATAATTATGACAGTAGCAGCAAGGAAAATGTATGTATGTATGTATATTTTTATTTATAAAGCGCCACAAGGTTACACAGCGCTGTGCAATCAACAATACAGTTATAATACAGACAAGGGAAGAGTGCTTAATAAAGAACAAGTGAAGTAAATTACAAGCATATAATCAAGAAACTACATCACTCTAAGTGTCAGGCCATGACTGAAACAAGAGGATGGAGGTCCCTGTCCCATAAAGGTTACAGTCTAAATATGAGGAAGAATTATTTCAACAGGAGGGCAACAAGTTCAGTAGCATAAATTGTCAGTTCATTTGGCTATGGATGCCAATTAAATAAGAAAATACATTTAAAAAAATATATACATTTTGAATAAATAGTTGCATAAATATAAAATATCGAAATGAAAACCAGTGCTATTGCTCCAAGAGGTAAGATTTTAATTTAGATTTGAAGATACTGATGGATTTCTCTTGGTGGGGGTAGAGGAGTATAGAATTCCAAAGATAAGGGGCAGCGAAAGAGAAGGGTTCAAGACGAGAACGGGAAGTCTTGGTGAGGGGTTCCTGAAGGAGATTGCCTTGTGAAGAGTGGAGTTGACTGCTAGGTCCATACATGCAAACAAGGGAAGATATGTAGGAAGGGGCAACAGAACGAAGTGCTTTGAATGTCAGAAGTAGGACATTGTAAATAATATGTTAAATAATTGGGAGCCAAGGAGAAGACAAGAATTGGGAGGGAGACTTCTAGGGAGAGAGGGAGATTATTCTAGCAGCAGAATTTAGAATAGACTGGAGTGGGGAAAGCCAGTTAGAAATGTAGTGCAATAGTCCACGTAGGATAAGACAAGGGAAAGCATGAGGGTGTTAGCAGAAGCCCAAGAGAGAAAATAAATACAAAGTGCTACTGACAGGAAAGTGGACCTTGCTCTGTGCTTTCAATGTCAATAAAACAGTGTCAGAGTCCCTACATTAGCTTTGGAACACCAAGCAAGAATTCTACCATGTGCATGGGATTTCAAATAGGCAAAATGGCAATACCCATAGCATAATAAATAGAAATATGCAGTTAAGTAAAGGAAAATAAAGCAAATACATCAAGTCTGAGGATGACCCATCCTCAGCTTTATGGCATATGTGCATTAAATAAAACTCACATTTTTAGAGATATACATATACTTGATAAAAAAAATTTCATGTAATTGTGCTTTAAAGAAAAGTGCTAACTGAAGTATATGCTTAGCTACAAAATAAAAATTATTTAATATATAAAACTTTGGTACTACCAAAATTGTACTGCCCTTTGGATGGAACCTATTCAGCATAATCAAGGAAGGAGGCTTGCAAAATGAAGCTCAGTAATTCAGGAGGAAAAAGGGATGCAGCAGGGAGCAGACAAAGATGTAGTACAATGTGGTGTGCAATAACCCCTTTAGTTCTCACCCAAGAATTAGGCTGCAAAGGAGCCCAACATAGCATACTAGCAGCATGGGACTCTTATCTGCACCCTGTACCCTTTCAGGATAGGAATTAAAGTCTTGGGAAGCTACAGGGGGAAAGGGAGGAAAGAGATTTTGTCAAAACAAAGAAATGCCTTATAATTATTAAAAAACAGAAACCCTGCTGATACGCTATAAATGAGGAACTAACTACAGACAATGCTTTCAGTGTTTTATTTAAATTCATTATTTAGCCTAAAACATTTTCCTAATATAATCTCTATTTTGTTCTGGTTTATTTTGCCTGCCATTGTTTTTTTTCAGACCCGAGAAGCACTTTTTTAAATCTTAAATACACAGTTAAAATGCAGCTGGCCTAGGGATCAGACTGTGGAATAGGTGGAAAGAAATAGATCACAGAATACTGTTATTTTTTTAGTGCAATAAATAATAAAATATCACAGAGAGCAGTTTGGAAACCCAGTAGGTTTTTTTCTTAGCTGCATGTGTGCTTATTTTACATAAAGGTGATCAAAACATGGTTCTGCAAGAGTCTTAGCTATAACTCTTCAAAACTTAATTCCATGTCACGGTTGTGCAGTTAATCTGCATTGGCTGAAATATTATAGCAGCACTAAACATGAAAGTGGACCTGTCATATCCACTTAACAGACTTTTTTTTTTAGGAAGCAGGGAGTAGTCTTAACTGAATGCTAAAAGCATTCAGCTAAGACTATAGCAAAAGAAGCAAACTCCCTGCTTCTTTTCTGCTCCGATGCCTGACTTTAATCTTGAGTCAGGTTGGGCGCAGCTAAATGATGATTGACATTATAGCTCCTCTAATCAAATCCCTGCTAGGTCGTGATTTAAGGGATCTGATCTGAGAAATTTTAATGTCAGTCATCCTTTTAGCTCCGACCAACCAGACTTGAGATTCAAGTTGGGCATACGAGCAGTCCCTGACAGGTCCACTTTAACCAAAATGTACTCGGGCTCTGTGGTCAGTCAGAAACTCAGTTTCTCCAAAAACTTTAGTGGTAAGATGTTTACTAGGTGGCTGGCAGAGGTAAATATCTTTCATTTGGAGTCTTACTTCAGGGTTATTTTCCAGATGTTTTGTTCATTGATGTTAGTACTGCACTGCTGGCTAAAAATGGTTACTGTTGCATTAAACCATGATTTTAGTTTAATTCAGTAAATAATTTAATTAACAAAAACATTAAGCAGGTTTACAAACCTTGAACATCATACCACTCAGCTCCATTGGTTATGCCGCCTTGAAAGACTTCATCTTCTTCATCACATCCTGGATGGCCAGTCTTCATTATTGGATGGTTTTCAGCATAGCCCTTAGCAAGGTACTGAAACACTCTGTCATCAGAGGATTTACTGTACTGTCCATTTGGCATATGTGAGAGTGAATCATCATAAGGATAACTTGCAACCACAGACCCACCATGAAGATTTCCAGAAAGAACAAACCTTTAAAAGGAAAAAATAATAAAGGCAAGGTTGGATTTGAGTACTATAACTGATAACCATTTCATTTTTCATTAACATTGTTTTGTGCATCAAAAATGTTTTATTTTAATCCTATTAAAAAGAAGTTAGCCATTATCTTAAAATTAAAGGAATACTAAAAGCCAACAAATTGTTTAGGGTACAAATGTTCAATATTTTGCAAAAAGATTGCTGAATCCCGTCTCGGTGAGGCAACTCTTTTGGTCTTGCCGAGACGGGAATCCCTTCAATGCGCATGCTGATGTCTGCGCGCAAGACATCAGCATGCGCATAATACCATTTGCGAACTGAGCCGAACACTTCGCAGCTCACTTCGCTGAATTTTGAATTCCCCCCCCAAGTCTACAGTAACCTTATAAGACTAGTGAACTGCCTCTATGAAGGTGTCAGCTCCACAGATCTACAGTAAATTTTTCTGCACTAAAGGCACTGTGCATGTTCAGTGTGCCTTGTCTTCTGTAGGATTGCACAAATAAGGAAATGAGACAAAATATTTTGTCAAAAACTATGGATATAGCTATTACCTAGATAAAACACTGGAGTCAAATAAAATAACAACAGAGACAATACTGTATATTCTTCAAACAGCCGCCTGCATTTCAGGGATTATTTAATGCCACAGACACAGATTGCAGACTGCATCAAATTCTCTGCAGCACTGCAAATGCACTGCTGAACTGATATATCAGCCTTGAAGTAGGGAGATTTTAGAGATGTTTGGTGTTCAGGGGAAGTAGTTACACAAAGATCCATTTTTAGGTACATGGCAACCAGCTCAGCTGCATTTCAAATGGCAACAGCAATATATAGCTTGAACTGGTGATTATTAAAAAATTAAGAGTTCAGAATATGCATAAATATCACACATACCTACACTGCCTTTTATATTCATATGCTCACTTTTTAAAGTGTAATGTTGGCATGTATGTTCTGCGTATCTTATTTTAAAGATGGAATTCTAAACTGCTGACAAAGAGTTTACCTATTAGATCTAATTTAGAGCGCCATTTCACCATTAGAAATAAACACTATATAAATAAGTTAACCATATCATCCTTTTAAACAGGTAAACCAAAGTATTGTATTGTAACTCTGTATATAAATCTGCACTGCCCTTCAGGTTGCATTAAGAAAATTGTACCTTGTTAAATGGATTTAGACTGTGTATTAAGTGTGACAATGAAGCTCTTTTCTGCAGATATTCATGTCTTATGCATATAAATACATTAGTGATTAACTTTGCGGCCTCCATTCTTTAGAGTTTGCGAGAATAACCTGATAAAACCATTTATGTTAAATCAGTATCTACTGTATATATTACCCATGATGTAGAGCTAAAAGGACATTGCTGCCCATAGTAAGCATCAGGGTGAATTAGTAACCAGAACTGTAATAAGAGGGAGGGGATATACTTCATTTCTGGTAAATACATACTCTGAAAACTCTAAACTGCAGTTAAGAGTTTTTTCTCAAAATATAGATTGAAAGATGATAAAATAATGTCCCACAGTGCATGACAACTTAATCATTTCTGCTTTAGGTTAGATTTATTTGGCAGCTGAAAACTGAATTTCTAGTTACCCTATTTTGCCCCAGATGCTTTTCCAAGGAAGGTAACTTACTGAGATTATAAGGATGTCTAGCAACAGGGGCATTCTTACAGGAATCAGTTTTCACTGATGTTGGACTTGAGAACTCCTAAGCCAGTACAAAAAATCCTATGCATCAATTACAATATTTTTAGCCTAAATGTTTTAGGCTTTAGTACCCCTTAGTACTTTATTTATAAAGCAGTCAATAGTCATGAAATAATATGGCTACATTAAATTGTATACAGCAGCTACAAAGATATTGTTCAGAAAAAACAAAACAAAAAAAAAGACACTGTTGATCTAAGGAAAGGAAAAAAAGTAAAACACACATAACTGTACACTTGTCGGTGATAAGGACTGCAAAGCATAGACCCACACAGGCAACTTTAAAGTGATATTACCAAAAGTAAAAATAAATTCTGCTCATGTCTGCTGTTTTGAAAGCATTGGCAGATATAAAGTGCCCTTTAAACCACAAATAAACTGGGATAAAGATTATAAAGCAAGTGTGTTAATTAAATGTGCCTGTGTACACTCAAAATACTGTCATCAATATCCATTTTAAAATATAAAGAAAAAAAAAGATTTTAAATGAATTTAAATAAAACAATATGAGAAACTTACTTTGTTAGCTGTAAGCACTAGAATCTAATACTTTCTCTCTAAAAAAAAAAATACCTACTTTCCTATTTAAGTTCTTCTCAGATTACATTTTACAACTACACATCCAACACCGTGGTCCTTGCAGGGACACAACACATGAACAATATTTCACTGAATTTTATGCAGAAGGCAACAAATAAAATACGCTCTGTATTTTAGTTACTTTGTTGCAATTCTTCCTGTGAGGACTACCCCAGGCCCATACCCTCCAGAAGTACTTCGAAGATGTTCAGTTCTCTAAGCTTGGTACACCTATGTTCCTATATATGATCTGTATGATGCTATCAGGCATACACAAACCAGCCTTTACAGCTTCTGAATTCACCTTGTAGTATTTGGCACTGAGATAATAGCCACAGATTCATTGAGTCTTGTAAGTCAGAAGAAGGAACCTTCATAGATTTTAATTTTTACAAGCACAATGCACAGTTCTGGTTTATCTGTTGTCATTCTTCTGACCACTTTTGCAAATTATTAACCACATCACAAGATCAGCTGTGGAAGTGATTAAGGTATAGCGCCCTGTGCAATGAATATATAAATAAATTAAAATAAATA
>WMED01013084.1:0-14562 GCA_019650415.1 Pipa parva
CCATTTTTGTGCTCATTCTTTGAATATACTACAGACAGATGAGAGAGGGTTGCAGTTCAACAGCTTTTCACCTTTTACCATATTGTTTGGACCAAAATGTTAACTGGTCTTATAATTCAGTGCATCTTCTGGTCTGAAAAATGTGGCAGTTTCTCTGCCTGGAACTATGGGTCAAATTGACTAAAGTAAGAAAAAACAAACAATTTTTTCTACTTTTTTGGGTGTTTTTCACCGCGAAAACAGGTGAAGAGGTTTAATATTATGTTGTTTTCAACCTTTCCGCCTGTTTTTAGCCATTTTTTCGGGCCAAATTGGGGTAAAAAAAAAAAAGAAAAGAAATTTCTACATTAGTAAAATATCACCCTATGCACAATACCAACTGTAACCAAATGCTACTGAGTAAAAATGTATTAAAATAGCACAAAGATGCCCTAAACAGTGTTTATTTTCCTACCTGAAAAGAACACCCAATTGTAAAATGTGAGAATGTCATTGGCTTGGGCTTTTATTTCCGGTGAATGCAGGTAAATTTCAACTTCTTCAGTACACAGCCAGCTAAACAAACTGTAGGGATCATTTCCATTCCCCCCAAAAAAAGCACACAGAGAAAGGCCAGACATTTTACAGGTCAATATACAAATGTGGAAACAAAGGACCTGTTTTCTTTTATATATTTTTTATCTGTTAAAGGGAAGCAACTATTGTTTTGTGCGAACAAATTGATAGTCATTAGCAAGATCTGAAACCTGGAAGAGCTACCGGGCCTTAAGAACTATTTTCCATGCAGACTTTATTTTGACTTTCTCCAAAGTAACAAAAAAAAAGGTTGACTACACCTAGATGGGTGATTAGCTCGTGTCTATAACCTGGTGAAACTACAAACAGATTCTTTAAATTCTTGTAATTACTACTATTTATCTCTTGTAATCATTGAAATAAACATTTCAGCAAAATGTCAAGGCTTATCAGAGTCCTTACTTATTCCACAAGGATCAAGTTATGTTAAGTCACCATGCCTTTGAAGCTTTTAAAAGACTCGAGCTCTGCTTAGACGCAACTAATGAAACTCAAACCAAAGCCAATGTTGTAGCACTGGATATTCAAGGTAACACAAAAAAAAAAAAAAAAGAAAGAAAGAAAAAATCCCATTTAGATAGACATGGCGATTATTCAGCTAAACAACCTGTAAAAAATGTTATCTTTGAAGTTGAATTTATAAATTCCATTCCTTTTTCTCTGTTTTTATCTTTGCTGGCAGCATCCGTGTTGACTTTACCTTGTGCATTCAGTTAATTTAGCTGAAATTAAGAAGGGGGCGGGTCTATCTGAGGAACCAACGTAACTCGCGTAACCTGGAAGGGAAGTGGAGCGGTGATGCATTCATCTGACGATTCTAGTCTGAGGATTGATGAATACTGATCTACACTGAGGGTGAAATTCAATGAAAATCTAAAATATTGATATTGAAATATCGAAAATTTTGATGTGATATCGAATAGTAATTTATACAAAAATAAAAATTATTTTAACCCGATATCGAATTTTACCTGATATCGCGATATGGCAAATTCGATTGAAACTTTCCAATCCATTTATTTCTATGGAAAATCCATAATATCGATAATTTTTGATGGAAAAATTCAATATCGCGTTATCGAATTTGTCGAAAGGTCAAAAACAGTCTTTTCCAACTTGAATAAAAATTCACCCTCAGTGTACTGCTGCTAGATTGATCAGCTAACTATGTAATCTTGCTACAGTTCTCCTTTAATAAGCATTTTCTTCATCATTCCTAGTAAAGGGATATTTAATGTTAAAAATAGTTACTTTCTCTTAGTCTGCTACAGGGCCCAAGTCATGAATATGCATAATCTAAAATTCAATTGCAAACAGTGTATGCAACCGGCAAGTTGCATAGAAATAACAGATACAGTATTTCAAATAACACAGCTTCCATACTGGTCCTTTAAGTAACTTACTTTAATTTACTAGACATGGAAACTTCTAATAGCTCAGAACTGACCAATGCAAAGTAAAACTCCAATGCAGTCAATTGATATGGAATTTAATGGATGTTGTTCAACCTCAAACTCATCCACTACCACATCCACCCAAGGCTGCATCCACCTCACTCTCTGACCAGCATTCATCTATCTACCAACTGCTGCTCACCTACTTCTCCCAGAATCAAAAGGTAAAATAAGTGGGCAGGGAACTGAGCAGGCTGCTGGCAGGAAAACTGAGTGGGGTGCTGAAAAGACTGCAGACCTGGGTAACATTGCCTGATGGCACTTCACTATTACTTCTTTAGAGGGAGGAGATTTGTTTTGCAACCAGGCAGGGATTTGAAACTTAACATTCTTCAGCATTTGGTGAAGGAACATTCCCAGCATCCTAGCCTGGTATAGATACTAGGAGCAGACACTGCCTGAAGTCAGAGGACAACGCTGATGTAGTGAATATCAGCTCAAGCTTAAAAAAAAATATATATATATATATATGCGATATACACTGTTATATTTATGGATATTACAGAGTAACGTGATATTGCGGAACAAAAATGGTCATGCAAAACCACTGAATTAATTGTTCCCTCAGTCTCTGCATATGCTTGTGTTTGTCTGTACTGGATGTGTTCTTGTGTGGTCTTGGTGGTGTTGGGTGTTGGCCATTGCCACATTAATTGAATACAACTAAATAAGGACATCACACCACAAATTAATGCAGTATGCTTTTGGGATACAAAAGATAAAAAAAAAAAACCAAAAACATCTTAAAAGAATAAAATAATGCTCAATGCAAATTTCTGTAAAAAAAAAATACAGTGTTCTATAAGGTTGTGCGTGGAGAGGAGTGTTTCACAACTAAATTAAAGCCTATAAGAGACGCTGGTCTAATATGTGCAGTCTCAGGCTTCTGTGTCTCTGCCACTAGACACTTTTTATAGAGCTTCTGAACTCGAAAAATGTCGTGCTTATTACATTTTGCAACTATTCCCTGTTTGGGTTTTCTATTTTCTATATTGTTGATAAATTATAGCCTGTAATGGATAGTGTGAGGTAGTACTTAGCTTTAGTTGCCCTTTAAGTATAAAATTTAAAAAAAAAGAAAGATTGGCTGATAGCTGTTGATGGTAGTAAAAACGACCTATTTATTGCACATTACATGTTCCGAGTTGAAAACCCTTTACCTAATGTGAAATGCATGTACCAACACAAGCAATTTAAAGACAAGAATCACACACACACCCGAACTGAAAAAACCCCCAACCAACAAGGTGATTGGAGGGAACTGCACCTACACCTCCAAGATTAAAGCCCAAGTTCAATTCAGATTGAAGTTTCAAATCTCTGTTGAGATTGGATCAAAGAACTTTGGATACAATAACCTATCACAGCATTGAAACATACTGTATATGCAAGTTATTAGTACACACATTACGTACCAATTATACAATTTCATGTTAAAGTAAATACAAACATTGAACAATGTTTGCATTACTGTACCTTGATCCTATGCCCCTGGCATAACAGTTTAAGGGCATGAAATACAAACAGCTGCATAAAGGCTTGAATTTGCATCCATTTTGCACTTCCCCAATTCTGCACATTCATCAAAAACTGTTATTTTCTGCAATGTGGAGAATTCGTGACCACATCAACACCAAACATTGGTTGTGTACTTATGCATCTCTTAACATGTACTGTATATGCATTATACCTAGTATATCAAAGTGACAAGTTGCCAAGGAGTACTGCTCTGAAAGTTTAAATTTCTCAGATGAAAGTGGGCAAATTGGTTGGATTGTTGGTAAGGTTCCTGTTTGACAAATGGCAACTGTACACTTAACTGATAATATCTGTTACAGTATTTGCTGTTTTTCAAGCGAAACACCTAGGAACTGGTGGAAGAGAGGACCACGGTGACTCTCGAATGAAGAGATGATTGGAATCATAGGAAAGAGCAGGGGCAGCGCTGGAGCCTAACATAACGATTGTTGAGAATTTCCCCTCCCCCTACCTAATCATCCCTAGACATAATGAGCCTATAGTAAAGATTTAGTTAATATGACATTTTCTCCTTTAAATTGATTCATGGGAATCATGGGAAAATGACATCACTTCACTCTGCTTGATCGAATTTGAGCCTACTACTGTTTGACTGACTATGCATGAAATAGCTTCAAAGCTGTTCACTTCTTTGCTAAGATAATCCATTGTTTAGTGAATGTGGAGTAGCGAATTCACAGAGTAGTCTGTCAGAGTAAAGCTGTCAAATTACTGATCAAAGTGAGAATTCGACTGTCGAAGTGAATTCTCATCACGTTAGGTGGCTACACTCTGGTTCCCTACATTTAGATTGTAAGCTCTACGAGGAAGGGACCTCCAACCTCCTGTGTCAACCGCAACCTAGCACTTAAAATCATGTATCCTTGTGATATTTTACTTGTTTTGCTTAATGCACTTTTCCCATGTCTCTACTGTACTTGTATGGCTGAATTGTAGAGCACTGCATAAATTTGTGGCACTTTATAAATAAAATTATACATACACAAATACATACTCCTTATTCACTACAGCGAATTCACGAAGTAAAGTCACGATCTCGAAAATATTCCCATAGTGAAGACGCGACTGCGAAAATATTCCCATAGTCAAGTCGTGACTGCGATAGTAGCCATCTATTGTGTAGTGTGTAACTGTTGTTAGCTGGCAAATTCGCCACATCACAGAGTTTGCGGAATAAACAAATATGGGGAAGTGGTGAACTCGCACCTTTACGCGACAATTCGGACTTTAGTCAATAACCCCCATTAATGTGTATTGTGAACAATAATAAATCAATCAGATGAAGATGTGAACCCAGAGATTGTTGGTCATCTGAATGCAGGCAAGACTCAATGCAGGAACACCAGCATAGCACAGCTTAGACCATTGGTACACTGACATTAAGAATTTCAGTCTCCCACTACTTACTCAACTCCTTGGGTGGCAGAGATTGACATGAATATTTTACAGATTAAAATCTAGGGAATGTTCATAAATTCTGTACTTAATTCCCACAATGCAAGTATAAACTTTTAAATAATAAACCTTTTTTTTTTAAATGGTTATTCGTTACAAACGGCACACTGTTTTGGTCACAAGCACTACACATTTTTTTACATGAATGGTCATTTCCCCTGTAAATAAGTTCTGCCGCTCTCATTTTGTGGATTAGTGTAGGTTAAGTACAGAAGAGCATCATTTGGTAAATGTTATTAAAGAAATGAATATATCCTTACGGTTTTACGCTTTACGTTTTTTTCCACACTGAGCGTGTCTGTAAGGACACTTTTAACTGAACCTGGCAAACTCATCTTTTCATGCAGCTGAATGAAAATCTAGAAAAAATCCTGAAATGAAAGAGACGCCTATAGACACATTTGGGAGTGGAACGGTTTTGGCTCGAGCTGTTATTTCCTAATGAATGCACATAAATTCCACCTTCCTCTGTTCGCAGCCAGCTGACCAAACTGTAGATCCAATGTCAATTCAACAACAAAAACAAAAAAAGATGCCAAACATTTTACAGGTCAATAAACAAACAAAGAGAAAGCCACAAGCCTTATGGATTCTTCTAGGAGAAAAACAAGTAAACTAAAATGACTGTTCCCCATTCATGCAGCCATGAGTGAGAGCAGGGTGAATTGATAAATGAAGGGAATGGCTGCAGTGGGCAGATTTCATTGTATGTGTGCTCACTTTAGCTGTTTACATCTGATAACAACAGTCTACAAACACAGCAGCAGAAGCTGAAGTAAACACAACTGTAGACCCCCCTACACATGCACGAGAGCCTAGAACCCTGATCCCATTTGTCAAACAGCTGCAAAAAAAAAAAACTGTTGTGATGACATCATTAGTATTTTGTCCCATCTCAAGGCAAAGAGAGAGGAGAGTGATTTTGCCAAAGGAAGTTAAAGCAATATCGCAGACCTGGAATTCTGTTGTAGTTATCGCATCGCATGTCGTTATAAATCTATAGGCGACTGCATGTACAGTAATATGGCGGTGCAGTCAGTTAAGTGCCACAAAATTAGGGGGTTATTCACTAAGGTGCAAATTCGACTGTCGAATTCGCAAACAGCGAATTCCCATAGTAAATCCGCTACAATTTCCCCATTGTAAAGTCGCTACAATTTTTTATAGTTAAGATTGCGACAATTTTCCCATAATAAAGTCGCGACTGCAGCAGCCTATTGCGACTGTCTTTACCTGGCGAATTCGCACCTATACGCAACAATTCGGACTTTAGTGAATAACCCCCTAGGTCTGAAGACATTTTGTAACATTAACGCGCAGCTCAACAATCCTCAAATGACTGATTATGGACTTGTATGAGTGTGTGTTTTGTCATGGTTTCCAGCTTTTTTTGTAGTGGTTTAATTCATATAAGGTTTGGCCTGAAGCCTTGAAGTAGAAGAAATTCTTATTTTTATTCAGGACCTGAAGCTGATGTCTGTTTATGATACAACAAGCTGGTACTGGTACTCTTAACATCATCATCATCACAGCACCCATGTAAACCAAAGTCTTGCACTGATTATCTGCTTAATGTAACTCTCTGGCCCTTATTCACCATAGTGCGAAGTGAGCCGTGAAGTGTTCGACTTACTTCGCACATGGGGGGGAATTCAGGAAGCTTCGAAGTGAGGCGAACACTACGCGCCTCACTTCGGAGCTTCCTGAATTCCCCCCATGGTGTTATGCACATGCTGATGTCCTGTGCGCATTAAAGGGATTCCCCTCCCGGCGAGGAGACTTGAGTGCTCTCGCCGGGAGGGGAATCCCTTTAATGCGCATGCTGATGTCTGCGCACAGGACATCAGCATGCGCATAACACCATGTGCGAAGTGAGTCGAACACTTTGCGGCTCACTTCGCACTATGGTGAATAAGGGCCTCTGTCTTCTTCTCTTCTAGTAAGAGATTTGACTCCAGATTGTCAGCATCGATACAGCAACTGCTAGAAACTTGTTCACAGAGTCAGATTGGTATTAGCAGCCCTTACGAAAGAGAAAAGGCACAAAAAGCTTTGGTGGTCCATAGAATGCTCAGATATTTAAAATCAATGATCATGTTACTGTATTTTCTGTCTGTACAGGCTGCCCTCCTAGAGAGCCTACATCATTTCAATTTACCTCTTTATGTAATTGAGCGAGGCTTCCCTACAATGTATTAGGAAAAATAGAGAGTTGACATAACAAATTTCATTTACAACTGTCTACTTCAATAACTATCTCTCTTGCAGGCTTATATTCCTTCTGCAACAAACCTGTTTCAGTGTCAGCATTGTCATAAATGATTTGCTTGCATCCGTTATAAAAAATAAAAAAAATCAGTAAGAGCTGGTATTCATGATGAAGGGGTGTTCTTGAAATACAAACAGATATGTTCCTAGAAGTAGTTACGGATTTCAGTAAAAATGAAACCATCTGTATCAGGCCATTCGGTTACTGCACTGCAGGGGATCCAATATTTATCTAACAAATCCAGCTCCACTCAAGAGTTGTAAATGGCTCCCTGTGCCTAGCGCAACTCAGGTTACTGATAAATTAAGTGGAAGAGAACATATATCCACAGGCAGATTCTCGGCAGCTTAATAAAAAAAAAAGAAAAATTAAACATATTAAAAAAAGTAAATATGGGAGCATTTAAATGCTCTTAAACATTTTCACTGGTAAAGCAGTAAACAGCATTTTCCAACAAACAGTATCTGTTTTCTTCCAAGGATTCAAACACCCCCCAGAATATTACAGAGTAAATTACTGGTTTAAAATAAAAATTACAAAAAAAAACTATATTCTTTATTTTCTATGTGAACAAGAAGGAACCCACAAAGTAAAAAAAAAAAAATGCATATTTCCCTTTCAATCAGCTATATTAGTGAGAATTGTATTTCCAAATACATCAATTTGTAGAGGAGGATTTCCTAAAATAACATGAAACACAAAATACCCCTTTCAGATGTTAATATTTTTTCACGTTGCTTTTCCCTTCTGAAACCAATACTTTCCTTCGTCTATCCATGACACAAAAACAGGTCATTGCTTTGAATGAAGCTGGGCTCTCCATTCAATGGCTCACATTTTCTATTAGGAGAGACAGCAAGATTTATTTGACTTTAAGATGGAAATCATGGTTAAACTGAAGGACAGGAATATATATATATATATATATATATATATATATATATATATATATAATGTTTTCTTTTGCACGTCAACAGAGCTATAAAGCTCTACATGGGTATCCATTTTCTTAAAAGGACAAGAAACCTTTCACAACAAGTCTCATATTTTGTAGGGAATACTATGCATGTTTCAGTAAACACAGTGCTGCACGACTGATGTCCTGTTCTTGAGATGTACATTGCAGAATATCTCTTTTATCTAGGATGTTCTGTAGCTTTGGTTTTTGCTCCTGCCACCTCCCTCACAACAGACTCTGATAATATTATATATATATATATTTTTATAGGCTATAAGCACAGAACTTGCTTTTATTCGACAGAGCAGATTCCAATCCTGAAATGTTACAAAAATTGCACGATGAAATGTTACAAAAATTGGTTGATGGTTGCTATTCAAGAAGATATCCTCATGATAGAAATAATTATGTAGGTAATAGCAGGATAATAAAAAAAAAAATCATTACAATATTTCAGAAACAAAAAGGTTTACAATGAATAATACCATTTTGAAAACCGTTTTTGATTTTCCATCCCCTTTAAAAAGTGACTCTGGTGTGTGCCAGAAAAGCAGCAGCATTCAAATATGTGTTGAGGTTTTATTACATCTTCTTAAATTTTGTCAAAAAGCCTTCATTACCAATAACCATCATAGTGGTGCACATAAGTATATGTGATGCTGCATGACAGAGTAGACTGAAGAACAAAGAAGGTCACAATATATTGCATCCCTGATCTTGGCCTACACACCCTCTAAATAGGTCACTGCAAACTCTTTCTGTATTTAGCGTCTGTAAGTGAACACTGGGCATATGCAAATAAACTTTTCTACACACTCTGTCATCACAGAGGGAGCATCCAAAATCTCCAGCCATAAACATCAATCCTATGATTTAGACACACACTTGTCCATAGATAGACTTTAAATGCAATCTGCTAACCTCATACATCCAAGTGCTAAATGTTCTTTGCCAAGTATCTTTCTTCTCCAAGTGTAAGTAGGCATTAAAAAGGATCAAGTAGATGTATCGTTCCAAATATTGAATGCTTCTCAGCTGGAGTAGCCGTGCTTCCTTTGTGTTCTTAGCTGTTTTAATCTGGAGATAAGACAAAGAAGGAATTATTGCATTCAATCAATAATATTGATTCTACGGATTAAATGGCATTGCTAACAAAAAGTTCAAAGCAACATTTTTGGTAGATCAAACTATGGTCTTATTTATCAGATGGTGATCAAGGCAAAGGTGCCATCATTATAGTTTTACATGCACGATTGACCTGTTTCAGTATTTACTTAGTGGTTTCTCTCGCATCCCCTTATAATAAAGTGGTTGCCTGTAGGCGAAAATGATAGGGAAAGAAGAAATACCTGTAGGTAAGCAGCTTGGTGAAACCTGCAACAATGGTACCTTTCTATTATTGCTGCTTGATAAATATAATATACTGTAGTATTTGTTTCCTGGTTAATGCCAGCAGCTAGTTGGCGACTTGATGACATCCCAAAAAGGGACAATCTTTCTCAGAGCTGCAGAGGTTTAAAGCTTAAGATGAGAAACAGAAGTAGGTACGAGCCGAAGTACCTTTAAAACATTTGCTGATCTCAGAGTGCAGGAGACCAGGGAGCGCGTACCCGACTCGGCGAAGTGATGAGAAGCTTCACAAGGTAACTTCGCTCTTTCCTGAATTACCTCCTCAGTATCAGGTAAAACATGCTTTGTTTTCTCTATTTTCTATTTATATTGCATTATTTATTCTGCTTATAATATTTGCAAAAATATAATTTACGTTTGGTAAATTTATCTTTATTAAGCAGTTACTTGTGCAAGTTTAACAGTTCCATTAAATTACATCAAAACCCTGACATTTTGTGTACTGAAGTGTGTTGGCCAAAGACAAACTACAGAACAAAATCACTTTCCCAGTTCATCTTATATAACTTCTCTTTCTCTTCTCGTTTTCATTTTTACAGTGGATTTATGCGAGCTTCAACTTCTTCTCATAAGAAGCAGATGCAAGTGCTCAACTTGGATGATAACTAAACCACTAAAAAATGTGGATATTAAAGTTACATAAGCACTGTGAGACCGCAGGAAATGAATTGGGTTAAAAATGTTATTTTTGTGGATTGTCACTTACTATTGTATTGCTTATCTATTGGATACAGCTGTCCAACATAAGCTATCAAGCTTCTCTTCATGGCAAAAGCACACTTTATGGACAGAGATGGACTGAAGATCTGAGGTTTACAAGTTCGGGATCATGGGTCCACTTCTAAAAAGATTTCCTTTATTTCCCCTTTCAGTCCCTATGATTGTATTTGTATCTGACCCTCTACAATACACAATCTTCAGGAATGTCATAAAGATGCAGTTTAAAGCTCCAGTAAGGTCAACTGAGCCCTGGGCCCATTGGGAGACTTTCCTGGGTACTGCAAAGAGACCCTTTGCACTATAGCTTATAATGCAAAGTAAAAAAAAAAAAAATTACTGCAAACATTGGAGCAGTTCAGTTGCATATGAACTAATAGGGATTATAAATCTGTTTAAAAACTGCAAGGAAAAAAACAATTAATTTGGATCTCAAACACATGATTGGAAGATTGGGAGACATGATATACTGCATTAAAAATGAAAATCATTCTACTGTTTTCTAATGAATAAATATGTAAGCTTAAAGATACAATACAAAACCTTTTGCTGTAACATCCATATTGTGATACAAGAATCTCTCTTACAATGGGGCAGTTATGAATGTTTATTTTTTCACTAATGATTAGTAGTACAGATTGCAAATATAACAGATTTATAAAAAAAAATTTTTTTATTTTTGTTGTTGCTATTTTTACTTTTAACGGCACTGAAAATACAGAAACGGCATCGATAATATAGTAACAGGTGATCACAAGTGTTAACAGAGATTGTACAATATTTTGTATACATACCCTGTTTCCCTGAAAGTAAGACATCCCCGAAAATAAGGCATGGGGGATGTTTTACTGTGGCATTTGAAATAAGGCACCCCCGGAATTCAGGCACCCCGAATACCGGCTTCTGCAGACACCCTCCTGTTACAGCGCTCTTCTCTGCCTCCCCCGGCACACACTAATGATGTAATCAAGAGCGGTAGGGGAGGAAGTGAGGAGCGCTGTAACAGTAATCGACTGCAGATGGAGCCAAGCAGGGGAAGAGGTAGGGAAAAGGGAAAGGGGACTAGCACAAGGATAGTGCCCCCTCCCCCCACCCTTCAGAGGACATGGAGTAGGGAGGGGGTGAAAATAGGATTGTGAGTAAGATCTGTTTAACCCCCTCCCTATTCCATGTCCTCTGAAAGGGGGGGGGCAAAAAGCACATTGTGGGATGGGGGTTTGTGGGGCAGGCAGCACAGTGTGGGAGGGGGGTTGTGGGGCAAGCAGCACAGTGTATTTTAAATATTGTATTTGTTCCCTTTTTTTTTTTTACTTTGTATGAGAGTGATTTTTTCATTAGGGAAATAGAAGACATCCCCTGAAAATAAGACATAGTGTATGTTTGGGAGCAAAAATTAATATAAGACACTGTCTTATTTTCGGGGAAACACGGTAGAATACTAATGTAATTGAATTATACAACTTTAATAGACATTTTCTAATTCAACTTTCTTTAATCATATTTTCTATTTTGTAGATTGTTAATGTCGCTGTTATTCATTATATATACCATTTAGTTCTCTACTAACTGAAGGTTAATTAATTTTTATAAAGATATTGCTATTGTAGTTGTGTATTAAGATGAACTTTCTATAGGGAATTGGGTAAAACAATTTGTTTATATCTATCCTTCCATAGTATAGCAGGTACTATGGTACATTCCTATTAGAGTTCCCATATGATACAAAATGTTCCAAGCCAAAATGGTCATATATTCATTCAGACTGGCTCAGTGTTTAAGCAGCAAATTATGCAGATGAGGCCTCCTACCTGTCCTGTAATATTGCAAAGTGCTTTATCACTAGTTTTTATTTTTTTACATTTCCTTTATAATGACACTTTTTCTCCTAAGATCTAAACTGTTCCATGTGTTAAAAACATTACAGTACAAACAGTACTTCTGGTGAGAATGTTCCAGGCTAATATTCTAATGAAATATATACAATTACAGTAAGCTGTGAAATACAGTTAGTTCTCTTGGATAGCTGCCACTTGACCAACCAGGACCTCATTAAAGCTCTAAGTCTGTACAATATGGTATTTATTGTACTTAAAATATTTTATTAACTATCATTATTTCATTCAGATAAATATTTTCCATCCCCCCAGGTCTGCATTTACAGTATAAATAATATGTCACAAGGAGGCCTGCCAAATAAATGTTTACTGTAACTTACATTACAGTGAAGCGTAATAAATAAATCCTACCATTCTAGAACATCACTGATAGAACAGTGGCTTCTTGATAATGCAAATTTTATTCTTCTTTTTTCATGTCTCTATTGTATTTATTCATTGATATAGTGCAGATATATTATGCAGCGCTTTACAGAGATTCAATATTCACTTCAGTCCTTGTCCTGTGGAGCTTACAATCTAGTTTTCCTATTCAGTCACACACACAAGGCACTGTGGGAAGAAACTGCAGTGCGCAGAGGAAACCCACGCAGGGAGAACCTACAAACTCCATGTAGATGAAGTCCAGGGTGGAACTGCACCCAGTGCTGCAAGGCAGCAGTGCTAACCACTGAGCCATCGCACTGCCCACCATAATATTTTCTGTCACAATTTGCAAAGAAATATAGTACTGACTAGTTAGTGCTAGTTAGGGTAATCTGTTTCAAGCACATCAAACAGATTTTGCACTTATAGTTCCTTCCAATAACATCTCTCTGTGTGATGATAGCAAGGTCTTGTGGTTCAGATCAATTGTAAGAAAGTCCATTATCTGACAAACAACTGCAGAATCATGAAAAGTGTGAAAGTGTCATTACAGCATTGCCACCACTTACTCTATATTCACAATAAGTTGTATTAGCTTTTGTAAAGGCTAAAAATAACTATAGCAAATCATTTACATTTAAACCAAGAGAGATCATCCTTCTTCCATAGAATGTTTCATACTGTAAGTGATCATCATTTAGTGACTGTCCAGCTGATGCTGAACTTCAATAATCTCTTTTTTTACCAAGAGATGGTGGTGGCTAGGAGTTGTAGACAAGCAGCAGCTATAGGCTAAAGAGTTCTACCAGTTTTACGTGACTGTGACTTGTCTCTGTGACAGGGGAATGGTGCGTTTAAAGGAAGCATATTTTCACTTTCAGCAGATTTACGATTGACGCGTTTAATTTGCACGTCAGCTATTAGGCTGTATTTACCTGGTGGTGTTTTAAAAGCTACTAACTGTAGTCTTTCTTGAATGTGTCGAAATACCTTTGAGTACTGCTGCGATTGGAATTACTGGGATACTAAAGTTATACATCCAATTGACGATTTTCTACGGAGAAATGATTACATGCATATTTTGAAGTGTCTATCTGGTGAGCGTTCCCACTACTAGTGTGTCTTGGCACATGTGTTCAAGTTGATGGTGGAACTTCAAGATTCTTTGCACTTTATCACTAATTATTATGATCATTGAATCATAAACAAAAACTATTTTTTTCTTCTATCGGTTTTTTTTAGTTTCCCTTTCTTCTCTATGTTTATTTGGTAAGGCACTATTGTGCTGTTTTTTGGGCTTTTTTCTTTCAGGTTTTTTCAGGCTAAACATAGCTGTGGATACAAAGGAACGTAAAACAAGTAACAGTGAGTAGGGCAAAGAATATGCACAAAAATAAAGATTTTGTACAACAAAAAGAAAAAAGGAAACTGCAGCACGAAAGGGGCAAAGTGCAATGAACATCGGTATTTTAAGATAAGGACAGAAATAAGAAGCGGCTGATGAATTGGAATTCAGTTACTGAACCAATTTTGGGAGCAAATCTATATAGTTTTGCATGATGTCCTGCATAACTGCCAATAAAATGGAGCACAAAACATACATACAAGACCAAAGATTCTCCAAGTTGGGTTAGATCAGGGGTGTCAAACTCAAATACACAGTGGTCCAAAACTGAAAGCTTGGACAAAGTCACAGGTCAACCTTCACATTGATTGTAACAATGTCTACAACTGAGGAAGTTTTTCCTTCTCATCAGATATTGAAATTTCAGCTAAACGAAGCTGTTAAACAAACTGCGCAAACAATATAAAAACTAGTGATGGTGACAAAATAGATCAAAACAAAATATTACAAATAAATTCTTGTGTAAAAAGTCTCTTCAGAATGCTGCCTCTTCAAAATCCAGTACTGAACTTGATGAA
>WMED01013085.1:0-14561 GCA_019650415.1 Pipa parva
GCGCAGTCGCCCGAACTGTTCGCACTACTTCGGACAATGGTGAATTCCCCCCTTAATGAGGAAGCCTGAATAGGCAAAAACAAAGTGTTGAACCTATTGTGCACTAATAGTCATGAAAACCCATGATGTTGTAGTTCATACATAGAATACATGCATGCATGTATGTCTGAACACAAAGTATGCCAATCTGCTGCTTTTTGTGGTTTATCTACATCTCTGTGTAATTTTTGTGTAATTTGAATATTTAAGTCACAAGAAATAAAACAATTCTACATGCTAATCCCAACAGAAGCATTATAGTGATATTACTGGCCTTGGCCTTGCCAATCAAATGATCTTTCACAATGTTTTTAAAATATTAATTTGTATGTATCAAATGGTTTGCAGACAACACATTAAACTCTCTGCGGAGTCTTGCAGTATGTATGAGATGTCCCCAGTATGTAAACTGTTCTCTAGAAGCATATCCCTAAGGTACATTTCTATTCCCATTGCAATCTGCTAAATTAACTACATTAGGCATTCTTGGTCGTCCGAGAAAACATTAATAAAGGTTAGTGCCTAATCTGCTGTTTTTCCATGAGATTAAGGCTACCTTTCATTGTCTCTTCCAGATTTTTTATTATTTAAATTGATTTTATAAACATATTTACCACTCCTGTGGCCTGTAACAATAAAGTATTACAGTATTTCCCTAGCAAATTATATTCATATTGTTGAAAAGTATATGAGAGCAATTTGATTCAGAACTCCTCACTCATTTTTATAAAAAATATCCCTACCAGGAAATGTAATTTTTAAAAACAAAAAGTTAAAACTTTTGTTGATCTCCAAATTTTTACTATGGAAAATAAAAACATCAGCTGATGATTCTACTATAAATATACACACTGTTGTTATATCCACTGTTATAACCTCTGTTCTTAGATTGTAAGCTCCTTGGGGCAGGGACCTGTCAATCACTACCTAGCTTGATGTACCCTTGTTATATTTTACTTGTATTGTTTAATGCACTTTTCCCTTGTCTGTATTGTACTTGTATCGCTGAATTGTACAGCGCTGTGTAAATTTGTGGCGCTTTATAAATAAAATTATACATACATACATACATTTCTCCCAGATATTGAGCCATAAAAAAATGTGACCTGGCTTGACTTTTGTTCAGGGTGCCCCGATTTACCAGTAGCACTACAGGGGGCAGAAATTTTATTACAAATTCAGCAGTGGGGTATAGAATATAATTTAAAAAAAAAAAGAAAAGAAAGAAAAAGAAAAGAAGTAAGAAAATATCAATTGTAGTCTAATATAATGCAAAGTGGACACTGTGGTGGTATAACCACAAAATCATATTTTGAAGTTTAAAGGGACTCAATGGGCTCAGAAAGAATGCAAAGGTTAGCTTAACCTTAAATAGTGTCATTAGCCAGGTCCAACAATTCTTTTTACTTAATTAGCTCCAGATATCAATCTTTACATGTCTCCACATGTTAGGCAAGGCAAGCAGTAAATAAAATCCATTTTGTCATTATAATCTCTCCCCACTTTGTGCCCTGAGCACTATTTGCTTCAGAGCATGCTCAAATGAATCAATAATTAAATGGATTGCAATGCAGCTGGGTACAAAATCACTATGTGATGGACCCAGCTGCTACTGGCACCAGTGAAGGTCATAATAGTAATTCAGCTCGGATTACTAGAATGCTTGTGAGCTATAAAGTTTCCTTGTGGTAGTTAGGCATTCCATAAATTAATTTTCCATTGTAATACTGTATATATTATATCAGTGGATTAGGATTGCTTTAACTCATCTCATCATTTACTGTAAGACTCTATTATGTTTTCATCCAATCGCAAACTTAAATTCAGATTAAGATTTTCATTGGCTGATGCTATCTAGAAACTTAACAGACCTAAGCTTAATACGTGATTTAAGACTTTAATCTGCAGAATTCAGCAGGTCCTTTCAATGCAAAGGGACGCACAGATCTGTTGCACCATATAATTGCATATGTCTTCTGAAGATCTTTAGGGTATATACAAGTACTTTATTTTCTATTCAGATATTTGAACAGAGCTGGAGGTTTTTACTATTGTAGATAACACAAAAACTTAAAATGTTCACTATGCCTTATAATGAATGTAATAATATCATTATTGCAACCATGAATGTGATGCTCTTGGGAAAATGGGTGCCAGCAGTCCAACCAGGGTTTTGCTTATACTCTATTGAGGATATTTATAAAGCTTTTCATTGATCTTTATAGGATTGAAAACAACTTTTCGATGCAGAATAATCCCAATGTGGCTTTCTACATGGCAATAAAAGCTTTTTTAAATAGAATTTTAAAAAAGTATCTCCAGCATTAAGTGGTCAAAAACTTCTTGACTTTAGCAAATATAGCTTATCCCTAGCCAATCGCTGCAGATCTAAATCGACTGGTCAGGTACCTACTATAGTTGTCATTATCTACTTGCTGATGGACCACAGGGATGCTCTTTATCTTACTTAACTTGGTTCTAATAAAGACTGCCTTCACACAAATCTATCACTAACTAACCCTAACTGCATCGTTACATAAAAGACCACTTATACCATGTGACAAAGTTGCAAAAACTTTTGGAGCTGTCTGTAAGAGCTCATTATCTATTGGCTGTTTATTAGAGAGGTAATGATGACCCTTTAAAAATGGGAAATATTTATGGGCACATATCTAATTATACACTATATAATATATATATAATCTCCAAATAGGAAATAAGCCATTGACACAATTTTAACTGTTCTAAAACTAGGGTGTAATGCTGGATTCCAGTGTCATTATCTTATATTGAGGTTGATTTAGCAAGGCATGTGACACACCTAAATGCAAATTACTCATGTGTTTGTTTGTGTGTGTATGTGGCAGCATTCTTTACTGACTATGTAAGCAGCCAAAAATACTACCAGTATCTTGTAAAGCAACAGCAGTTCATAAAATTGTAGTCACTGGATTCTAATTCCTCACTGTGCAAGTCTGAAATGACAAATGTTTAAAATTTAGTAATAGTTTTCTAAAGAACAAATGTGTAAACAAGACTGTAATGTAGCAGTGAAGTGCATTACTATATGTATTGTAGCATTAGGGAGTGAGGGGGAATGTTGTTAAGAGCGAAAACTACACTTAAAGACATAACATTCATCACTTACTCATGTAAACACTTGTTTATAAACCTTACATTCATTTGTTAGGTCAAGCAGTCTTGCTGGGAAATGCCCCATGCCTTGCGTGGCACTGCCATCTCTCATTATTTGTAAGAATCTTACAAATAGTAGAATTCTACTTTTTTAGAATCAATTATGTCAGATAACTAGCTATAACTAACTTGGATAGTTTAGATAAATCTGTTTGGTGAGGACAGCAGGCAGTTGTTGGGGGGGAGGTGCGTGAGAGGAATCAATATACAGTATAGTTTCCTATTATGCCTTTTTTCAGTACTTTATGTGCCTGCATACTAGATGATTTTACATCTTCTTTACGAAAGCAGCAGTATTATCATGCTTTACGACTTACATACCACCCTTCCAGCACTACAGTCTGCTATACTATGCTTCTGTAAACAAACCACTGCTTTCATCAGGGAACTTACCCTCAAGTACTACTGTTGGGACTTCGAATGTGCATTCTAGGGAGGCCCATTTTCAGGTGAAACTAAAGGCTAACATAGTGTACCCTGTTAGCTAACCCTATGAGGGAACTCTAGGATATTAACCTCTGCATGCTGACAGATCTCCTACCATGTACTTTTACCTTCTGTTTGCTACTAGAGGGCTTTATATTACAAGACGAAGAGATTAAAGGCAATAGGTACAGTATTACTGTAGTGATAAACATAGCACCATTCTGTATTCTAGAACACAGTAAACAGAACTAAATCCTATCATTCTCATTGTTCCTTTTTTGTCTCCCATGCTAATGATTCCTCTTCTCCTGTCCTGCTTAGGGTGACAGTGCCCCAAGGCTTGGTCCCTGGCCCTCTCTTGTTCTCCCTGTACACTCTTTCCTTGGGTGTTATCAGCAATTCATTTGGTCTTCAATATCACTTGTATGCAGATGAAACCCAAATTTATTTATCCGCTCCTGTGCTAACACCTGAAACCCAGACTCAAATTTCTAGCTGTCTTCTGGCAATCTCCTCATGGATGGCCAAGCTCCAACTCAAATTAAATCTCATTAAATTGGAGTTGATTATCTTTCCACCAAAACTTGGTCCTGCTCCTACCGTTTCCATTCTAGTAGATGGTGCCATAATCAACCCCATAACTTCTGTATGTTGTTTTGAGGTGACTTTTGACTCTGCTTTTTCCTTCTCTAAACACATCTCTTCTACTGCTAAAACCTGTCGATTTTTGCTTCGCAAAATTGCCAAGATATGCCCCTTTCTCTCTCGCTCCACTGCTAACACCCTCATGCATACTCTTTCCAATCCCACCTGGACTTCTATCTTGCCTTCTGGCTTCCTGCCTCTCCTCGCACCAGTCTATTCTAAATTCTGCTGCCAGAATTGTCTACCTCACTCCCCGGACGGAACTGCCTCTCTCCCAACCTCTCTCTGCTCCTTGGCTCCCTGTAAACAAACAAATCATCTACAGTGTTCTCCTTTTGACATTTAAGGCACTTCACTCTGTTGCCCCTCCCTACATTTCCTCTCTTGTATGCCTGTACATTCTTCATCATCAATTACGCTCCTCCCAAAGCAACCAGCTTTGTGTGCCACACACCAATACTGCCCTTTCTTGTCTTAAACCATTTTCTCTCTCTACACCTCACATCTGGAATTCTATATCCCTTTAGCTTCGCCAGGAACATTCCCTCCGCACTTTTAAAACCAAACTGAAGTCCTACCTTTTGGAGCACTAGCACTGATATTTATCACTGATTTTTATGTGTATATTTTATTTAATCATTTAATACGTAGCCATTTATTCTTAATATTTGTATTTATTTATGGACTTGTGTTTCAACACTTTGTCACAGCTCTTATTACCCATCTATCTGTGTATGTAAGTCTTACTCCTATTTAGACTGTAAGCTCTCCGGGGCAGGGACCTCCAACCTCTTGTGTCAACTTCAACATAGCACTTAAAGTGATATAACCTTATTATCTTATACTGTATTGTTTAATACAATTTTCCCATGTCTGTATTTTATTATTATTCTGAGCTGTGTATGTTTGTGGTGCTTTATAAATAAAATTATACTTATACATATACAAATAACTGTTTGTCAACACTTTCCAGAACTGAGCCAAATGTTCAAACCCACAAAACACTAATTTTGAAATTGTTTTGTGCAATCTTTTTGTGCTCAACTTGTTAGTTTTGTAATTCACACAATTTGTAATATTGTGTGAAATGGATTCTGACTGGCTGGACTTACCAAGAACAGCCGTCCACCTCTCCCTCAGGTCTGCACCCTGCTTGCTTATGGGAATACAGAATTCAGTTGCGGGACAAGATTCAATATCTTTGGCGAAAAAGCCAAAATGTGCCCCCCCCTCCATTTTGCCCCATACAGTGCAGGAGTTTTTCCCCCATAGTACAACATAAACTACAGATCTCATTGTTTTACATATTATTGTGTCCTTATATATAAGCAAATTGATAAGGGATTAAGCCAAGGTTTAGTTTGTTTAATCAAAAAACGACTAATGACATCAATATTTGTTATAATGGATTATTACAGTGTTTGATGAGCACACCGTGTTCTCTCCAGGTGCTAAACAAAATTAAGCCACATAATAAGGTTTACACACTGCCATCTGTTGGTTGAAAAGAAAAGTGTATTTGATTAATTTACAAGTTATGTGTATGTATAGTATGTATGTATAATTTTATTTATAAAGCGCCACAAATTTACGCAGCGCTGTACAATTCAGTAATACAAGTACAATACAAACAAGGGAAAAGTGCATTAAACAATACAAGTAAAATATTACAAGGAAAAATCAAATTAAGCGCTAGGTAGTGATTGACACAAGAGGTTGGAGGTCCCTGCCCCAAGGAGCTTACAATCTAAGTGATTGTATAGTCTTATAATATCATTTAATAAGAAGCAGTTCAAGAGATTTTGCTGTCTGAGAAGGAACAGACAAGCAAATCTTGCTTCCCATTCTTACTCTATCTATAAAATCACTTTACAGACGCAATTGTTTTTTCTGATAGTATATTCATTAAATATAAAGATATCTTTATAAACAGGTGAAAACAGAATCAATGAGCATATTGGCTTGAAAATAGTAATGTACTGTTAATGCCATTTATGTAGATTACTATTCTAGTTCCAAAATTAAACCTTTCATTTTCCGCTAAAGAACAAAAAAAATACAGGTCCCCCAATACTTATCTGCATCAGATATCATAAGACACATTATGGTTTAATATTAATATGAAGGTGTAAACCAGTATCACTTTTTACTGTTATGTATAGTGATGCAATGAATTTGAAATCTTTGGATTAATACAGAACATTCAGTCAAAAAGTGTGCAGAATACCTAATCAATTCTGGACTTTCTGGGCCACTAAGGAGGGACTGCTGGTTTACATCACATGAGAGAAAGAAAAAAAGATTCTTTTTTGGCACTGACAATACAGCCAGATTGTTTAGTACAAAACAAAAGTATATCTTTATTTTGATTAACTGGGGTTGTGGGAGAACCGGTTATAGCAGTAGATGTATAATCTTCCTCCTCGCTAGTTAATTTGCTATTATTAGAAGTCTGTCAGGAAACAAAGAAAATAAACAATTAAACTTTTAATGCTATTTAACTGACATCATAGAATCATTGTCAGTGTGCAACTGGCTCTCAGAGGGTTGAACATAATTAGCTGGCACTATCATTTAGTTTCAACGGCATTACAGTTTCTTAGTTGCCGTACTGCAGGCCTTTTATCAATTGGATAATTAAGAATAATTGCTAGGTTACTATTTATTCAGCAATGTAGGAACTGGGAATAAGAAAATAATTATGATTACATAACATGTTCATATAAATATCAAAACAAAAGATGGATCTCCATAGATAAGATTAACAGTAATTCTGTCCACACAATGTATAACATTATTCTAGCTGTGGTTTATTAATTAAAAAAAACAAGACAAACAAAGCAAAGTAAAAACAAGGCTTGTATTATTCTAACTGATGTAATAGAGCAGGAATGTTCAGGTTGCTGTATTCGGCTTAAATAAAGACTATGGTACATAGTCTCCATGCCTAGCAAGTTAAAGAGCCCCTCTGGTTTGAAGATCAGCTTCAGCTGGGGCAGGGCTTAATTATGTGATATGCATCACAATGGGGGGATGTGACTTTATGTCAGAGGATGCATTTGATTGGTTTAGAGGCAGGGTTAGGGTGAAGATATAGGCATGGCATCAGTGAAAAGACAGTGCTTAAAATGCATCCGAAGGTAAATATCATCGGCTGTGTCATTTGTAATCATGGGCCCATCCTCACCTTTGGTTTCATTTTTCGAATATTTGCTCTGTTAATAGAGCACATTTATTACTTTTCTGGGGATCCCCAGTACAGCTCCTACACCATGGTAAGGATACCTGCAATCCATATTCCCATTGGTAGGAGAAGTCTTGAGCGTTCTTCTCCTTCCAGTGGAGGCACAGTGCTGCTCCTCCTACCACCTCACTGCCTATGCAGGAGTAAAGCATAGATTAAATATTGGTGCTTCTGTGTTAGAAAGATTTATGCAATTCTGTGCAAGTTGAATAAAAATTAATATTGGCCTTTTAGATAACTTAGAGTAAGTTGAAATTCACCCTGTCTAATGCTTTGAAATTAAACCTGGATGGCTGACCAATGCTAAATTAGAGAAAGTGTCATTTCTGTTTCTTCCTGTATATGCACAGACAGCAGTTTGCAGGGGGCAATTTAAATGTTAATCCATTTACCCGTAAATACAATAGATTTTTCTGAAATAATCCTTTAAGTTTCTAAACACAAAAAAACAGCAACTCTTGTCAACTTTACCATGCTGTGACAAATACTGATTTTCCCCCTTGAGAGAAATTACTTTGTGCATCCAACTGTCTATCTACAGCCACAACATAATCAAATCAGAGCACTGGAAGATATTATACCCAGCCGAGGTCATGCAGATGTTTCTTACAAGCGGAGGATACCGCTTACTGTTACAATATTAAATTGGAGGACTTAAAAAACAACCGAGCTACAGAATTTCATTTTCACATTATATACACAGGAAGAGAAATAAATGGTCAAAGGCCAACTGCTGGGGGTACAGGGGAGAGAAATGCAGAACTGTTTATTAACGGGCAGTAAATGGCTCCTTATTATAATATAACACTAGGGCATCATTGCCTGTAGTACTGTGAGCACTGCAGTGTAAAAATCTTTTTTTTCCCCTAACTTTATCTTTCTTGCACTTCCTTAGAAGGTAAGTAAAACATCATTATATAAGCATAATAATCATAAATGTACATTATGCAGTATATACCAGTAGAAAATATACTATTAGCTGCATTTAGTGCTAAACTGCAGCATAGAGAAACATTTCCTGCTCTGCCCAGACCCGTCAAGCATTTTACCAAACCCTACATATACATACAGAGCAGGGCCTGAATAGGCAATTATCACAAGCAGTTACAATCTTACTTCCACTGGAATGAATGGTTAGATGTTTACACTGCACTTACTAGGAGTAAATAACAGAGGCAATGATTTACGGTTAGGGGTTTCTTTTTTGAGGTGGGGGGAAGTTATTAAAATCAACTGTTATTTTATATTTTGCAGATATAAAAACAGAAACGATATGAAGAAAAAAAATGAAACAAAAAAAAAAAAGGTAACCAGCAAAAAAGTGGTTTTCATGCATGATTCTAGGGAGTTATTTTGCTTCCACAAATCTTCACTCCTTTTATCAGAAAGGCTCAAATTTCTGCTGATAACATTTTGCAGTATTGCTGGGTGGCAAGGTCTGCATAGATTTTAGCAGGGGAATGGGAATGATAAGAAAGGCTAGCTTCACACTAGCACAGGGGTCAGCAAAGTTGATTGAGGAGGGATCCATTTCACTCCCTCCTCCAGCGGCGACAACTATCTTGTGAGCCGCTGGAGGAGGGAGGCGTGCCCTCTCCCGACCACATGACCAGCGATGGCGATCTTGGACATGGCTTCAGCAGTGCGCTCCGAGCCACAACAAGGCGGCTAAAGAGCCGCAAATGGCTTGCGAGCCGCACTTTGCCGACCACTGCACTAGCATATGATGCGCAGCACATCATACACTAGTGTGAACCTAGCCTTAAGCAGAAAGTAAACCACAGAAGTTTTAAAGCAAATAATTGTATGGAAACTAGATTCTGTGCATTACATTTACAGTTTACATTCAAGTTGTTCAAACAATGAAACAGGAATATTAAAAATGTGGTTATTTATATGACAACAGTATCCCTTTACAGCAACCTGATCTACTTGTTTTGGGTTGGTTTATTTTCTTTTTAAACATTGAGTCAGTGTGAACGCACCTACAGAACAATGCATATATTATGCATTAATCATGCACTTATTTCAGGGAACAGCATTGTGGCGAATGTGTAAAAGATTATTATAAGTATATTAAATGGTTTATAGGGGATACATTTACTTGCAAAATGTTTATTCTGAGCTCATTATTAAAGATTAATTCCTATTAAACAGTGCATATGAGTGAACAAATGATATCATACCATTCTGTAACTTTACAAAATGTCATTAAAGAAGTAAAGCTACCTCCACACAAACACATAATAAAGTAGACCACATACCTGCCTCCTAAATCATTGTATTAAAAGACCCAGATTAGCGCTGTATGCTCTGTCCCACTGAATTTACACAGTTCTGCAGACTCACAGCATCCATTTTGAATTCATTCAAATCTGGGCCTTTGATATCACTGCTGAAATTTTGGCAGCATTAAAACTTAACCCAATTGGTTCATTAACAATGATTTCTCTAAATGGATATAGCACTACCAATAAAATTCAAGTGCTTTAGTCATAGATCACATGTCCTTTGTGCAGCACTGGGATTGGCTTCCTTGTAGCTATTACATTATATGGAAAAGGATCTCATTAAGTAAACCTTATGATGTTTGCTCATTTATTAATAGGGATATTGTATAGCAGTGCTTGTAAAATATACATAAGGCTTATCTACAGTATGTATGTTATTTCTATTTATCGCTTTAGTTCTCCTTTAAGAAACACTGTCAAAAGTGCATTAGATCCCCTCTGCCTCCTAGTGGAAGTAGGTATAATGAGCCTTTTATGATCAAACACAATAATGTGCCACCTCTCCTGTTATATATACTTAAACACAACAAGCAATACTTATACTAAAAGGATTCTATACCCTCATTATGATCAAGGTTGATGATATATGGGCACTGAAGTTAACTGTGATAGTTATAAGCATTCAAGCAGCAATTTAAACAGCATTAATCAGCATTTAAAGTGATAACACTGTTAATCATCCCTATTGTAATCTCTTTTAGATAAATTCAGTTTGACATATTATGAAAGTATTTTCTGTATGCTAACGTGAATAGTGTCAGGAGGAAATGCAGACTGGGTGAGTGAAAATAACAGGCTGTAGGAGTGGAGGTAAGTTAAAAATACAGAAGTTGAGTGGGAAAAAGCAAACATACTAATCAGCACACTTTAAGATAAACTGCCAATTGGAAATGTTTTTGTAGCGCTTTTACTATCGTTATTTTGTAAGATATATAGACACAACGTGTAAACTATTTCAACTGCTCTTATAGATAACACAGCATAAATATATATTTCATGCATAAAATGAATAGTGCCCCTTTGTGAGCATAGAAGAATTAAAGTACTGTAGAAGTAAAGTGTACTATTTTTTAATTTAAATTGCAGAACATGCCCAAATGTAGAATATTTCTATGAAACTAGCTTTATGGCAAATAGTCTCACAGTTCTGCACATTAAATAGGCAGCATATTTATATACAATTTTGTGGGGGATTACGGGACAGCTCTGTTACCCTCTTGAAAGTGGTGTCACCAGCATTTTTTAAATTTTTGATTGGCTACTTAACTCTGGTTGGCTGGACTCCCATGGAAATCCCATATTAAATACAAGGCTGTGTGGGAGGACAGGGACTCTAGACTTGGGGATAGTGACCCATGCAAGCACTGTAATTTGTAATGTAGGTTTTTAGGTATCACACAGTATATAAATGGATCTTTGCTGTGCATGGAATCATGAAGGCAGAAGCTGTCATGTTAGTTTTATTTAGTACAAGTACATTTCTATACATTTACACAGTACACCTGATGACCACTAGATAGCGCTACATTAACAAAATCTTTTCCAGACAAGATTGCAGGAACATAATGAAATTAACACTGTAATAATTACAAGAGAAATCACACTTCCCACTATCAAACACTTCATTCTTTTTTTGAAGGTGATACATTCTCACAAGCCTTCGAACAAGGCAAAGCAGTAGTGAACTGAAACCCTGCTACCAATAATAATGAATATACAGTATATGTGTGACATATAGATATAGGCTGTACCTTATTATGCACATGTGCTCACCCACCAGAGTATATGAGCAAGGTGTAGTATAATATAATTCACAAACACATAATTCATCAATGCTGGGAGTGAGTTTAAAGGGCCAGTAACATCAGAACAAGTTGTTCTTCTGCAGTACTTGAAAGAATGCCATCTTTAATTCCTTTTTTTATTGGTTTGTTATGTTTCTCCCTGCTAGTTGAAGCAAAACTTTCTGGGGCACTTCATAAATATGTGTTATATAAAGTCTCCTAGGAAACAAGGTGAAGGTTTGTTTACAGATAAACATGTCTGCAACCACATAGGAAGAGATACAAAATCTTAATAATACAAATCAGGAATTTAAAAGAGAACTATAGTCAGATTACATCTTTATATATGCAGTACTATACCTTAGTGAGAAGCATTTTTCCACAGTATATGTGTATTAAATTATCCTGCTTCAGATGAAACAGCACTGGAAAACTCCCACACCAGGAAATGTGTGCATGACATGTACCAGACAGTTTTCCATGAAAGGGTACCCTCACCCAGACATTTTTGCCCTACTTACTACTTAGCGCCTGCGCACAAGTTAGCTTGCCTGAGCTGAAGTCTCTGTAATCTCCTGCATTCCAGGAATGTAAACAAAGCATGGCTGATGAGGTCAAAAGGTCAGCACACTACTTAACCAATAGCAGTCAGGCAGCTTTTTATTCTCGTGTTTGGCAGTTATATCACACACATTTCCTGGTGTGGGAGTTTATCAGTGCTCTGTAATAAATCACCCTGCTTTAGATGAAACATTTACTAGGAAGAAACACTACTCACTAAGCTATAGTACTGCACACGTAAAGATGCAATCTGACTATAGTTCTCCTTTAAGACAAAGAAAATTTAGGGACCAACTGACAAGAACTAGGAATATGGTCACACAGAAAGGGATTTAAGTAACACTTGTAATGTTGTCATCTTTAATATAGTGAAAATAGTGGCAACCAGAGTGTGACAAAATGGTGGACATTCTCCTTCCTTATGATCAGTCCTGCCAATTATTGGTATTTTGATATTAATCTAATAAATTACTGTTATAATGACATTTTCTCCTATAAACAGATGCATAGAAATCATGAAAAAATGACATCATCACTACACGTCCACTACTACTCAACTGACTACACATTGAATAGTGTCTGTCACTGTACACTTTTTTTGAAAAAGGAATTGGCTGTTTAGTGAATAAGGAGTGGTGAATTTGCATCTGTAAGAGTGGGGGGACGTGAATCCCTACACCTGTTGAATTTTCACTCTGATGAATTAGTTCCTTTATCTGAATGGTATTACTCCCATAGATCTGCATGAGTAGAGTCTACATTGTTTTCTCCATTACAGAGTTTATGGATCCCCTGAAATCTGCGCATTTCCCTAACAGCTGAAAATCTATGTGAGATCCAAACTGGTATGTGGGTGTGCCACCAAACACCGACACAGTCTGCACATAAATAGCACAACAGCTTAAAATTTTAGCTAAAGTTAGGTGATTTCTTCCCATAAAGGTCTGACGGCGCAGATTCATCACCTCGGGTTGCAGCGCACTGCAAATTCTCTACTCCGTATTCAAAACAACCGCAGATTCACTTACCTAAGATGTGAATAGCATTGGTTGCATTTTCTGGCGTAGTTTGGCTTATACAGTCGAACAGTAGTGAGTGCATGGTGATGTCAATCTCACATTGTCATCCCTTTCTATGTGATCATATCCCAGTTCATATTGTCAGCTGGATATAGCGTTTATTGTGAATCAACTATTGCATTATGCCACACTAGACCCTCCATCAACCCCCTGCTTCACCAATGTGATCTGGTGGAGTAAAATGGGCAAATTCAGTGCAGTGCACCTTGCCAAATTTGCTATTTCATCACACTCGGATGCAATGCTGAATAGCTGAATTACCTGTGAACACGCACGAAAATGGTGTGAATAGCCCCATAAGTCCATGATGGGCGAAATTTATTAAAGTTGGTAATTACCACTATCGCGATATCGATTTCGGACGTTCTGCCATTGAAATCAATGGCGCGGCTGAAATTCGCTTTAGCAACATCAGTAGTATCGATATCGCGATATCGGTAAAAATTCCAATATCACGATATCGATGCTATCAATATCTCAATATCGGTAAAAAACTTCGATATCGCTATATCGATAATTACTGACTTTAATAAATTTCACCCATGCATGACTTTTGTAAGCATCCGAACTGGATGTGCGTTCAGGATATTGCAAAGTTTGTTGATTAACTGAAGATGGGGGAAGCGCCTAATGGATGTGAATTTGGACCAATATGTAACTGTATGGACTTTCATGAATAAGCCCCTATCAGATATAGAAAACTACTGCTTTAACCATAGTAATTACTGCAGATTTGTTTGGTGGTTTAAAAAGAGATTATTAGACTGTATATGTTAATTAATCTCCCATGCAATTCACTGGGTCTCAGTTGTAATTAAGTCAATTCTCACAGTCTATCCAGCATATTGTAACAATGAATGCCATGAATCAGAAGGCACTTGTTCATTACTTCATGTAGTCCATGTCACCCATGCCACCCAAAAATATATATTTATGTTTTTGAGTACATGCTAACATTATAGAAAAATGAATTAATTGGATTAATTAGTAAGGGTGTTTTGACAATGGAATGCATTTTATAGGGCCAGTAACACCAAAAACATTAAATAAAAAAAATCAAAATTCCCATTCAGACGGCAGTTATTAAAATACAGCAAAAAAGTAAAATGCAGTAAAAATGTTATCTTTGAAAAATAATACATGAATTTTCTGACTTTGTGTCTGTTTTCATCTTTACTGGTAGCAGTCATGTTATGAAACAGTACTCACACAGCCCTACTGATTTCTATTGTGCTTTACATAAAGCATCAGTGCCGGCTCTGCCATTAGGCAGAGTAGGCAAATGCTAGGGGCGCCC
>WMED01013086.1:2774-14560 GCA_019650415.1 Pipa parva
TGCAGGACATCAGTGAGCGCTTAACAGTCACTGTGAAGTGAGGCGAAGGATCCGCACCTCACTTCACACTTTGGTGAATTCCCCCCTAAGCCGTGTGCCTCCCATGCAAACACAATACAGACAATGCACCAATGTGGTTGTAAAAAATGTGATTTTTTCTTTAGGGAAATATAAGACATCCCCTGAAAATAAGACATAGTGTAACTTTGGGAGCAAAAATTAATATAAGACACTGTCTTATTTTCGGGGAAACAGGGTATTAGCTCAGACTAAAGTAGTGCTTCTCAAAGTGTGGGGCGCGCCCCACCGGTGGGGCTATTGCAGGTGGAGAGCCGGTTGTCTGTGCTGTAGCGCTGAGCGCTATAGCGATTCCTCTTCCCAGCACTGATTAAACTTCCTGTGAGCGACAGGAAGTTTAATCAGTGCTGGGGAGAGAAATCAGTATAGTGCTCAGCTCAGTTACAACACAAACAGCCGGCAACGGAGGAGCTTGGTAAGGAGAGGGAAAATGAGGGGGGTGAGCTTGTGGGAAAGGGCTTGTGGGGGCAGCACAGTGTGAGAAAGGGCTGGTAGGGCAGCACAGTGTGGGAAAGGGCTGGTAGGGCAGCACAGTGTGATGGTGCTTTGATAATCTTGGAGACAGGGAGGGCTGGGCAGGCAGGGAGAGCTGAAAAATCAAAGCAGGATTTGTGTTGGAAGAGGGGTAGTCCTATATGGCGAGTATATCCCAAACTCTATATTTTAACTTGAAACGTTGGGGGTCGTCTTATACGCCGGCAAATACGGTAAATTCGCGCAGCAACTTTACTTGCGGCCTGCCCGAACCCAGACATATGCGCACAGACACCTAGAGCTCACAGGCTGTTACAGGAGGCGACGGAGCAGGAGGAGAGAAAAAGCCTGGGGCCAGATAGAACACCGGCACTTTTCCACTGAGACAGCAGCAGTGGAGGCGACCCAAAGGAGACAGGAACCGCACCAACAGGGAGATGTTAGTGAAGAGAAAATTGAAAACTTCGTTGTGTATTTTATTACCATATTGTTGGGGGGATATGGGGCAAGTGGGGCTCTGAAATTCCCCTTCTTCTCAGGTGGGGAATGATAGAAAAAGTTTGAGAACCACTGGACTAAAGCAACAGTCGCACTGAAACAGAAGTAGCTCTTGTGTCTGCATTTCCCTTCTTGCTTTGCCAGAGAACTGCTGACTGGATTACACTATGAAAGGAGCTGCATGGGCTTTCACGTGTATTGCTACTTTAGCATCCCGTATTCTAAATGCTGTCTGCCACCTAATGGTGGATTTTGGTAAATCTTTTTGTAGTTTTCAGCTTCCCTATTTCAGCTTTTAGGCAGATTTCTCCAGATGCATTTTGTAATTTTATTCATTTATTTATTTTAACCTAAAAAACACAATGGCATAATGAACCAACATTACATCCATTTTGATTATAAGTAATTGTCTGCAACATCAGGGGAAACCTTTATATAAAAGTATAAATGAGACTTTAAATAACGGCGGCCGGCAATACTCTATACCAGGAGTTATCAGTTGGTTATTGCAAAAACATTGATAGAAATTTAGAAAAAAAAACAAATCCACAACAGCATTAGTCAGACTATCCCAAGGCAATTCTGTGCTAACAAAATGATATTATAATGTTTCTCATAAGTGCTTCATAAAGCCAGGGCTGGCCTGCGTACTTCACATGGCATATACCCGGAAACTACTGGGGGTTAAACATAAAGACTCTGGATATTGACAGAGGGTATATGTTACCAAATTCTCAGAGTCAGTCACTACAGAATGACAATCCAGGATGTCCTCGCTACTTTTCAGCATTCAATATCATTTATGGAGGTAGAAATAAAAATCTGAAAGTCAAATGGTGACCAAACCAGAGAGTCACATGATTTCTACGTCCTAGAGATCTGTTATATTTAGAGTTACTATATATCCAATCGGTGCTTCCAAAATTTCTAAATTGTGTCTGGAAAGTAAGATATTTAACTTCACATAATGGGCTTTCTAGGGCACTTCCTGAATATGTATTTTCCAAAGCACCACAGAAAATAATGAACACACAAGGCAATCACTTGACTAATACCAGTAGACAAATAACTCAATCAAATCAGAAAGTAAGACGTACCAGCAATGTATGGGGTTGGTTTAGCCATTTTCTGGATTAGGCCACAGACTAAACTGAAAGTACATACATGACATTACTGAATAATAACTAAAAAGTGATGAACTGCTTTGCATGGTAGATACAGGACCAGCTGATTAATGTACTGTATATTTGTGTTATGGTTAGCAACGCAACTAGTTGTTAATTTACATAGCAAATTTTTCCAATACTAGTGTTTCTCCTTATAAATGTGTTTAAAGTTAAACATTATCTACGAATGGGATTTCCCATCTACAGGTTTCCAGCTGTGAAGAAGATGCAACTCCCATGATCCTCTGACAGCTGTCAGCTATTAGGGAATAAGGATGAGGGGAGCTCAGAAGCAGCTGGTAAGAGACATAATGGATACCTGGAACTGACGCTACTTCTTTCTAGCAGTGATGTGTTTTCTCTGAGTGCCTGAAGGCTTTGGATGTGTTCAGAAGTGTCTTTTTAAAGGTAAATTAACAACAGAAAAACAGATAAAAAAAAAACAAAACAAAAAACAGATTAGGTCTGCAAAACCATTTGTGCTTGCATATGGGATGATCTACTTGATCTAAATTTACTAACATGGCAGGTCTGTCTCACTTTAAGACTGTGACACAGGATATGTTTATAATGCAAAGGTACAGTTCCACAGTCCAGAGCAGAGTACTATAATAAATCATTCTTTTCTTCACTACAGGATGATGAGCTTATCGGCATAGTGCTTGTGGGACCTATGCAAAAGCATAAATCATAGGCGTGCCCATGGGATGTGCCAGGTGTGTCTAGACACACTCGAATGTACGCATGCTTATGAAAAATGCATAAAACATCTCACATGAAGTAATGACGCCCGTCGTGATGCCATGATGATGCACAGTCAGGACGTAGGCAGTGATGTCAACAAGTTGAGAGTCACTCTGTGACATTCAGCTGTGACTTTGTCATGCTGGTGTGTCATCACTGTGCAGACACCCCTATAAAAAGGGGCTGTGCATGCTGATACACAAAATATTAATTTTATGCATATTGCACGCCATCAAATTCCCTTTAATCAGCCAGGGGTGGTATTCCAGTACTTGTATGGGCAACACAGTAGTATAAAAGAATTGACTTACTGAGTCCAGCTAACTGTGAGGACAGGGTTGGCGCTGTATGAGAGACAGTAGCATTTGTTTCCTCGAGGTCGATAAGAGATGTGGAGAGGGGTCTGTCTCCTGAGACCTAGCAAAAAGGGCAGCAGTGTTAATGTAACTCTTTTTCAACATAAAGCAGCAATAAGTGTGCATTTAGGTATGGATTATTACCAGTTAGTTCCACACACACCTGTTTACAGTGTAGCATAATAAATTAAACAGAATAAAAGGACCTGAAAGGAGGTGAAGAGTGTACCAATTGTCATAAACTGTACAAAATAAATCTCTGCAGTCCCATATCCCTCAAAAGGAGGAGAATTTCTATAACAAACATGTTGGCTATCAAAGTAAAACAGAAATGTTCCATATACATTATCTCTGACTGAGTGATTGCATACAAGAAATCACACCTTGATATTCTTACTTCACCTTATCATCTGTAAATGTTTTAGAAATAAACCAGTATTTTATGTATGTGGAGTAATATATATAACATCTATGGGAGGAAAGTCTTCTGTTTTTATTGGCAGAGAAGACTGCATTAGCTCTCCAGAGTGTTGTACAACATAAAGGTGGGATTTGGATTACATGCAGCAACGAGGCCATATACTGTACATATACATTCCAGTACAGAAGTCTGTGTAAAGAAATCAAAGGTCGTAATAGGTGTGGATGTATGAACAAAGTAAACATTCTGTGCAAAGGGTAGTTACAGGGCTTTTTCCTTTCAGCTTGTTAAAGTAATATGGAACATTGTGCATGTTTGAACGCTTATGCTAAAACTAACATGCTGCCAACCTAAACCTAGAGGCTGCATTCTCCCAAATATAGCACTGAAATGTACCAGCACTCAACACTAAAGGCAAAATGCCATAATATCCCATTAACACTAAAGCAGCAGGTAAAACAACATTACCCCTAACAATGAAGGAAGCATGTCATTATATTCAACATTACATTTAAACCTGAATGTACCATATTCTTAAGCTTAACAAAAATCATTATCAGTCAGCTTACAAAATACATCTATTCACTCGCTTGCTCCACTGAATACAACCACTTCCTTTTTCGTTACCAGGCGTTTTACCTTTATAAGCATTATCTTGCAGTAAAACGCCTGAAGACCAGACCTGAGATTTTGGCAGGTTTGCAAAGCAAACACCAGGGAAACCCCAAAGTTCTCTGGCCCAAGACCTAAAAAGAGCGTAGTTCTGCCCCTCTCCACCTCATCCCGCCGCCTTTTAGTCCTGAAACCTACCTGATTGGTTGCTAATCAATGTAGCTCCACCCTCATGATAAAGAATGTGTCATTAAGCTTACCTAATCACCTACTTCCAGTAAGAAGTGAAACTCAAGGGCACGAGGCCCCTAGAAGTTCCCAGATATGCTGGCGACAAAAATGGAAGTCATTGCTGGCAGTTATTAAGTGAATGGGTAGCTCGACAAAAGCTGTCTAGTAGCATTTTTTTTGCATTTACCACAAACAAAATATATATTGGATTCTTACTCTAAGTCCACCAACTGATGAATTCTCTCTTTATTTACTTAACACAGATAATGTGTATATATTAGTATACAGCCTTCCCTGTCTGAAATGTCAACCCAATATGAAGTGGTTCTTACAATTCTTCCCATTATACCTATTAGTTTTATAATGTAGATGTGGAGAATCTACTCCTTTCAACAGAACGTAGTATCAACATTCTGCATGTTTGGTTACATCTGGATTGAAGGAATGTAGATAGAAGATACTGAAGATTACAGATAGTCTAGATGGGGGCATGTACTGCACACGAAGGAGCCACTACTGATCTGGTGAATCCAGAAGCTATTTTAATTAACTTTTTTTTTTTTTTTTTACCAAAAGGAACACTGTTCTAGTTCTTGAAGAAATGGATTTGTATTGTACATTACTGTTTGAACTTGCAGCAGCTAATGTGAAAAAAAGATAACTCATCTGTGTAACTGTGTATGGAAAATCAATTTCTTCAATTTGTTACAGTTACCTGAGCCTCCGATGTGGTGCCTTGCTGACCAGAGAACATCCTCTCAAACCTGTAATTAGAAAAATCATCATTGGGATGTATTCTACAGCTTGTCCAGTTTCTTCCATATAGGCACTGATCAGGGTACCTGCATAACTGTCCAAATGATACAAGATCTGTCATTACCTTACTCAAGTTAACTAAAGGCTGTCATGAGCAGACTCAGCGTGGCCCCAAAAACCTAATTGGGGCATCTGAATTAATGGTTATTTCTGCAAATGGAGTCTGTGAACCCAAAGGTCCACTAAAAGTGTAGCTATGACATTAAAACTTTGACCTCTATTGGACTCCATTTCAGACCACTTAAAGCATTTGCTTATGTAGTTTTTAGGGAGCTGCAAATGACAGCCTTTAGCCATGTTCTTATTCCTTAATCACAGAAAATTTAAGGGACAGTCGCCCTGAAAACAAAATGGTCACATGTACTTTTATAAGCAAAATTAATTTAGGGGCATATTTATCAAAAGGTGATAACGGCAATTCCATGTTGTTATCACTGAACTGATTAATATGTGGACCTGACCTGGTGCCGGAGACTGGAAACCGGTACAGTGAAAACAACTAGTTCTGTCTCCTACAGAAATCAATGGGATAATTCACACAAGGTACAAATAGATGAAACAACACATTGGGAGACAATTTCCTAAACAGAACTTTTTAGAGGTACTAAGGCTTAAAGGGACAGCTGTGTGTTACTTTACAATTTTCTAAACTGCTATGCAAGCATTTATTTGTGCCACTAAAAGGTTTAATGTCCCACAACCTCACACGTTTGTCAATGTAAGAAAATTCTCTGTATGAGCACTGCTCGGAAAATTAACTTTTCAAGGGAAGTTAACTGATTTGCTTTGCCTTTCCTTACCATGCATACCAACAATATTTTAAAAAGTCAAGTTAATTAAGGAAGGTATATGAAACAAACTTTTAGCTGCACAGGGACATTACACAGTCCCACACACACTGTACTTATCACATCCATCCCTTATTAAAGGTTTGTGGATTATTCTATACTTGCTGTTACCCAGTCTGTCATTGGTTACCAAAAATATTTCCAGTTTGCCAATTAACCTTGTATGAAAGAAAGGATAATGTTCCCCATTCTACAAATTGTTAAAAGTCTCCTAGGAGCTCCATGAACATTGAATATCATTTTATTGTTAAAGGGGCACTAAAGGCTCATTGGTCTAGGGCAGGGATAGCAAACCTATGGCACACATGCCACAGAGGGCACGCAAGCCGTCGGCAAATCTGCCTTCAGTACGGGCCGCGGACCTGATCCAACAGTTTTCAGGCCAGATCCGTGGCCTGCACTGAAGGAGTGCTTGCTCACAGGGGATGATGCATTCGTGCTCCTACCCTGTGATGACATCACGCATCAGCGCCAGCGCTTCAGGGGACGGCGCTGGAAGTGATGTCACCTTTTTGGCATGGAGAGACAAAAAGGTTCGCCACCACTGGTCTAGGGATTCAGTTTGTTTCCTCTACCGCTGCCTCCAGCTTGTCAGAACACCAATCTTCTTTTTTTCTCTATGCAGCACTGCCATCCTCTACACTTCCTACTTCCTCTTGAAAAACCACAGAGCAGAGCAGTCAATAACATGAGCAGAATTCTGACAATACTGCTTCTGCACTTGCTCGAAGTTGAGAATATTGCAGTTCTGCACACAAAAAAGGTTGGTGTTCTGACAAGTAGGAGGCAGTGCTTGAGGAAAGAAATTGATAAGTATTTACCAACCTCCTCTTCAGAATCACCCCTAGACCAAAAATTTTAGGAGGAACTGAGATTAACTGAAAGCCCCTGCACCAAGTGCTTGCTTTTTCTTACATTTCTATGACTATTCTGCAAAATGGGTAAGCCTAAACCTGTCGTTTTAACATTGGATGTACTTAATACTAGCTGGCCAATAAATAAAAAAGCCATTTTTTTTTTTGTTTTACAGACTTTAGTGTCCATTTAACTTACAGTTATTTATTAAAGTTTTACTATGCTTCAAAAATACTGAAAGCCTACATTTTACATTATGTACTCTATGGTATTTGGTCAAAGAATTAAATCAGTAGCAGACTTAAGAAATGGTCAACTCTTGTCTTTTACTCCAGAAAAACATATGTGCTGCCATGTTATTTTATTGCATACAAGGGTTGAAAATCTAGAAATGACTTCTTTTTTTTTTTTAAACATTCAAGAACATCAGTTGCAGCTAGTACATGCAAACAGTTTCTGGTTAACACCCTGTCACTCTATTGTAGTGTCTACTTTTAATTGTTTGGCACTGGCCTGTAAAGAAAGACTACAAACCCCACAATGCCCTGTAAAGTATGTATTCACTGAAGAGGTGCAGTAGCAGTTAGAAGAAGTGATGGTTGCAAAGTCTTTAGCATCTGTTTGTAAACAGTCCGTGTCAGTGAAGTGTGACACAGTATCAGTTACACAGACAAAATGAAATCCAGGTTTCTAAATATAAGTTTAAAGATATATTAAGTTTGCAGCATCACCTCTGCACTGGAAACTCTAGGTGGGATTATTACCGTTCATGTCGAATGAAAACATTGTTAATGTTGTCATTAACTATAAGGAGCTCTTCAGTCAACTGTTCGTGGGTGATTCGTGGTATAAGCTCTAAAACTCGCTGCTGCATTGCCCGGCATGTTCGATTCAATTCCTGTGAATAACAAATAAAGAAACAAAAAATGTATCACTCAGAGTAACCAATGATGTAATATAACTCACGGTTACTAAAGATGTGCAACATCTGTCCATGCACATACAGTTGCAGAGCCAGTCACACAATTATAAATAAAGGCCAAAGTCTTCTAATCTGCAGATGACTGCATCAAAAATATATTGTTATTAAATATCTTCTTTTCTTCCACTGCAGAGCTGCAATCTGGTCACTTCCTGCTTCCTCTTTAACATCAGTGAGTCACACATGCCCAGAATTCTGATCTAATACTTGTTCTGCACTTGCTGGTTGTTGCAGAGGAAGCTGGAAGTGAAGAGGATTGCACGGTTGTAGTGGAAGAAAAGATCAGCTTTTCTAGTCTCATGGAGGGAAAGGGCCTAGGAAAGCCCATTAACTGCTGGAAACAGCAATTTCCTGCAAAATTACAGTGCATGGGGGCACATACTAGTGTATGTATGTCACTGTTTACCAGTGTATCGTTTCAAAAAGCCTGCAAGGCCATCTGCAAAATACCATCCAGGTGATACATATGCTGAGTCACCATACAGTTTTGCTTCGCTTCTATGCTTACAGATCTTTGTATGTTCTTTCAAAACACCAGAATTAATTAGTAATAATGAAGGGTATCTGTCTCTTAGTTTGATTGTGCCTAATGCAATAGTCATATGATCAGTTTACCTGCAGCAGCTCCACATCTGACTGCTTGGCATTCTGTGGGGTCAGCTCTGTCAGCATCTCTGACATAACCTTCACATTACCGCCGACTACCTCCAGCTCGCTGCGTAGCTTTGCCACCTGAAACAGAAACGATGTCACTTAAGAGCCCACATTCTAATGCTTATCCTCTGAGGTTATCTCCAGGAATCAGGCAGTGACCAAGTATATCATTTAAAATAGGTAATGCTTCAGGGCTTTCCTTCCATAAACATTTTTTTTTTTTTAAATAGAACTAGTACAGGACAAGAGTGGAAATGTCCATGTAACTGGATCTGTAACTCTAGAGGGGGTAATTCAGCATAGTCCGAACTTACCCTCTGATCCTTCACCTCTGCTCGCTCAGACTGTTATGTGCTCGCTGATGTCCTGCACGCGGACATCAGCGAATGCTTTAAAAGGATTCAAGTCTCGCGAGGTGACTTGAGTTGAGCCTCGCCGAGACTGGAATCCCTTTAAAGCGTTCGCTGATGTCCGCGTGCAGTACATCAGCGAGCGCATAACAGTCTGTGCGAGTAGAGGTGAAGGATCGGAGGGTAAGTTCGGACTATGCTGAATTACCCCCTAGGAGTATGGATGTGGTACCTGCTGAAGGTCTGCTGAGAAGACACTGCAAGTTGCTTGACGCAGAAGCAGAAGTCCTCAGCGTTCTTTTTATAAATCACAGCTATTTGTCAGGCACCTGGATTGTTCTACAACTCTTCTGACGTGATTGCATGAGAGATGCAGACTATAAACTTGTTAATTACTGCCTTATCATTGAAGTCTCAGGCAAAACCCACAAAATTGAACTCTGTTGCTCGCCAGTATCATCTCAGAAAATGTAGACCACGGGGGATATTTATAAAAGTCAAAAACAATTTCAACCTGTCAACACTGGTGAAATAGTGGAAATATATTTATATTCTTGTAGAAAAAGACCACGGATATCTGTCTTTGCTTTCAGCAGATTCGAAAAAGCTCTGAAAAATTTATAAAAATAAATAAATAATCAAAATGTTGAGATGTTAATGGAGAAACAAATCAAACCAGTCAAAATTATCTTTAGGAATATCCCCCCTAGACTTAAACAAAGGTTTACTTAGCATGGGATCTACACTACGGAAGGAGTAATCAAAGTGACCCAGGGTGACAGGTTTCAGTCATCTATTGGTAACCTTCTGTACACCTGCTGGAATAACATCTTCCTATGGTTCAGCCTGAAGGTCAAATCTACCATAATTGTAGTCAAATTAAAGAAACAAGAATAAAAAATTACAAGGCACTTGATATAGATTGTACTTTGTGTATCTGCCATATAAATAAAGCACTTGAAATGATAATCATGTTTATTTCTTATTCCCTCTTATTAAGTGTAAGGAAGTTGGGGTGAGTAACATTATTAAAACATACATTATGTTTATGTATATATATATATATATATATATATATATATATATATATATTTAATGTTCACATATAACCAAGTAAATTAAAGATAGTCCAGTGTTCTCTAAACTAGAGAGGTTTACAAAAAATGTTAACATTTTTTGACATTCTGATGTACAAGAGGCACATCTGTCATATTACCTGTTCAGGTGTTGGAGCAATCGGAGAATCGCCAGGGACCATATCTGAAGCAGCATATGGAGGAGGTGCAGATCGAAGTGACCCTCCTCTCTGGGGAGCCTCAGAACTCGTCGAATTCTGTCGAGCAAAAGTTTCTGGGGCAGAGGAACTCTGAGACAGAAATTCAAGAAAGCAAGTAATTATGGGCTGTTCTTTTCCAAAATTCTAGCCAGCCTCACACCCACCATCCAAGAATAGTGATGACCCCCCCCCCCCCCCCCCCCCCCCCCCCCCCTCCAGCCTATATGGTACATGTGCCCCTGAAATAAACAAAACTGTATTTACGTATACTAAAGATTCTGCCAATTTGCATTTACATAAGCCTCTTTTTGTACTTGATGCAGAATAGAGAACTGGGATTTATTGTGTTTGTTCTTTTTAATGTAACTGTAATATTCCTCTTATTGTGTGTGTTGCTAGCAATTGTCATCCTTTACTACTTATAATAAACTGCAGCTGTGCCTATTCATTCTACGCACAATAAAATCTGTGCAAAATACTGTAAGGATTCAAAAAAATCATATAAAAGCAACAGTTAAAATGAAAATGGTCAAGTACATTAGGGAGAAAGGTTGGACTGGCCCACAAGAGCACCAGAGGATCCTCCGGTGGGCCCCAGTATTGGGGGGACCAGGACTTGTCTTTTAACATTTGCAGGTCCCTAGCCACCTTTAATTACACTAACACTCGGACAATTAGCTTTTTATCCTTCAAAATTGATAATGTATTACAATAGGCCTGGTGTACATTAAAACTTTTGTTAGTAGGCAGTTGACCCTTGCAATTAGCTTCTCTGGTGGACCCAAGCTACCTCAGTCTGGTACAGCTAGGGAAACTGAGCATGTGACCTGGAGTGAACCAATCAGTAACATAGCCATGATATTTAGCTGATGAGATGCAAGTCTGATCAGTTTGCACACAAGTGGCTGAGTGACCACTGGCTAATGAATTATAGAACAGACCAAAGGAGAGGAAGTGTTATCATTTATCAAGATGTGCAATTACACATAATATATATATAAATAAACATACATTTCTATCCTGACAAGTGTGCAGACAAGTACTTACTCACGTCAGTATTTTAATACACTATTGCATATGTTCCAGTTTTCAGAAAATTGGGGGTGAGTAGCCACTAATACCAGAAAAAGAAAATGACCACTTGGATTAGCAGGGCAGTTACGCACATGCTGTACTTGTAAACCTGAATTCCTGATTTATTTATGTTGTTTTGTGTTGTTCTTTTCATTACAGGTCGCAAACATCTTATATCAATTGGGCTTTCTGAGGCACTTCATGAATATGTTTCATCTAAAGTCCCACAAAAAACAATGGATAGAGCAGGGATTTGTTTAAATAACGGATATAAAATATAAATATTAATGAAGGTACGCTGGAAACTTGGGCAGGAAAGTGGCAAATTAGGTTTAACACTAATAAATGTAA